>CAJPEX010001162.1:0-63599 GCA_905338405.1 Notodromas monacha
CGAACACCGCTCGGGGCGGCTCAGATGCGCGTCATCCCTAATGGCCTGCAAACTAGGGGCCGCTTCTTTGGTTCCCCTCAAGGGAAATACTCCACGACGATCTTAGAAAATACAGTACAGTACTGTACATATATACTGTACATAAAAAGAAAAGAAAAATCTCAGTACTGTACTCGGGTCAAGAGTGAAGGAATACCGTACATCCCAAACAGCACCCCGTTTCTCAAATCCGTTCTGGAACGAGAACAACACCATCTCTATAGCAAGAGCGGACAATAATCTCTCGAGCAACTTAACTTCGCGGCGTTTGGAATGATTGGAAGAAAAACCTCAGTAACAGAAACGAATACAGATATTATTCAAAATAAACTTTAAAACATAGATCGAGGAACTACAGATCGCCCAATGGACTCTACTTCAGGCCACAAAAAATTGAGGTTCGCCGTTTCATGGAAGCGTTCTCCGTATAATGATTTCGACATTATATTCACGTTTTCCTAGAATTTGCACCCTTTTTTGATGGTCGTATCAACTTGAGAATGTCTACACGCATGCATATTCATTTTTCATGCACAAATGAGTGACTTTAAAGCACATTGAATTAATCAACAATATTAATCCGTGCGTTGAATCATGTATTGTACTAAACGCCCCGAAAAGAAGAATAAAATTTGTTTTTGGACGAAATGGGGAAATGCTTTACCTCGCGAAATTCAATAAATTTTTTATTGCGCAGGTACACGACGTGCACAGGTAATAAAGTAAGGTTTGCAAGGATCCTTGACGATCTTGTGATTCAGTTTCCATTCATTAAGACGGTTGAAAATATTTTTCATCGTTTTCGACATTATACAAAAATTCGTTCGCACAGTACTGAATAAAAGCATTTCGAGAATAATAATTCCAAAAATTATGCAGAAGCACATTTTGTTCAAATTATTTTCACCAAGAATCCAAGCTCGTAACTTCTTTCCATCAAGTTCAGACGTCGTAACTAGAGGGAGAACCTCAAAAGAAACGGATCCACGTCTCGTTCAGAATTTTGTGCCTCTACTTTTTCAAAATTCAGAATATCTTGCAAACAGATGAACTCGACGTTGCGTCAAAACGAAACGGGCTCTTTTCAAGTCACGTAATACTGTACAGCAGCACAGAAGGAATCATAGAAGTACCGAAACGTCGGAAGCATGAGACCTTGAACATGAATTACAGTATCTCCATTAGGAGACAAAGGCAGACTACATCCAGCCCATTGATACATCAAGGCAGGAATAGCATTCGGTCCGTTAACTAATTACCAACAGAATTTTACCCAGTAAATTTTTTTTTCTCTTTTGAATAGCAGCTTATCAATCGAATACCGCCGGATTTTTCTACAGTGAACAGCATCAAATCTCAAGAAGCGGTTTTCTGCATCTTCCAGTAATAGTATTCAAGTATGCAGATATACGAGATATTATCGAGAACATTCAAGGCTAATGTTCCCTAACCTTTTTGGGCCGACGGACCGGCAAGTTTCCAGAACATTTTTCGCCAACCGGCAAATCCGAAAAAAAATTTCCTGCGGACCGGCGAAGTTTCATAACATTTTGGCAGACCAAAAAAGTTTTGCTTGAAAGACTGGCAGGTAATTAAAAGTTTCTGCTTTTTCGCAAAAATTAAGTTAAGCACCACTGAAGCAGCTGGAGCTGAATGTCTTCAAAAACAGGCGGGCTTGAAGAAAGATTTTTTCAATTGAAAAATTGAAATAATTCACTTCAGCAGGTGAAAATTCGTCTGATGTGTTATTGGGAAAAAATCAAACTTTTACTTTCCATCAGATACGAGGGGTTACACATTTTCCCGCGGACTCCTTTCAGCATACAAGGGGTAATATGTTTCCGCGCGAAATCGTGTTGATGCGGACTTGAAATGATCTGAACACCAGGGATTTTTAAAACATTTTCTCATGTTCACTAGTTCATAACGTATAGGCAGATACCTTCTCAACGTAATCACCACTAATTTGTACACACTTCTCAGCCCTTTTGATACATGTGTTGAGACGAGCCTTGAAGTGTTCAGTTGTTGAATTTAAAACCTCCTACAGAACAGCTACAACAAGCTTATCCCTGGTTTTAAAGTGTCGGCCTCTCTCGTAAAGGCTTCATCAGTTTGGGAAAGAGTAAAAAGTCAGAGTGGGCCAGGTGAGTGGAGTAGGGTGATTGTGACAATACATTCACGCCCGATTCCTCTGGACAACGGACGGTGCACTTGCCCTCGTGGGCTGGGGGCATTGTCCTGGTGGAACCACTGCTTCTGCTTCATCGACACATGGATCAAAAGGGCTGAAAATTGTAAGCGAATTGGCTGCGGTTACACTGAAAAACTGTCTGCCTAGCCTCTGAGATACCGGTGAACATGCGAAAAATAAAATCCCTGGTGCTAAGATAATTTCAAAGCCGCATCGACACGATTCCGCGCGGAACCACGTTAAACCTTGTATGTTGAAAGGAGTCCGCGCGGAAACAAGTCCGCGGGGAAATGTGTAACCCCTCGTAATTTCAACTGCCATTATATTTCCGAAATGTTAGATCAAAATAACATACAACATTTCTACTTGCGATAAACTTATTATGCTAAACATTTTTCCGGGAATCGGCAAAACCCTTCCACGGACCGCTGTCAGTCCGCCTACCAAGGGTTGGGGAATACTGTACAGGCGAACCTCCATAACTCGAACCTCCCCAAGTCAAATACCCCCCTAAATCGAATTTTTTCAGAACCCCATCTGAATCCCTTAAAAAAAAGATTAAAAACCTCCCTAAGTCAAAAGCTTTTCCCCTCAAACCTCCATAAGTCAAATTTTCTGTGGCCTGTTGGCCATTATTTTTTCGACCCAAAAAAGAAAAAAAGCAATACAAACTGAAATGTATATGTTTTGAAGGAAGCAAAATACTTAATTGGGAAAATGAACCCCTGCCTCCAAGTTCAGCAGCCTTTCAACTCATTTAAGAAGCCATTTAAGCCCCAGAATAACACCGTTTACATTTTTTCCAAGTTTCTCAGAAAAAAGGGCTCTGTATTGTAGTTCCAACCTATAAAATTCAAAACCTCCCCAAGTCAACTTTTTTTGCAGGTCCCTTGAAATTCAACTTAAAGATGTTTGACTGTACTAGTACAGTACTGTATAGGCTACATTTTTCAACTCAGTGCGGCCTGTCTCCAGTACCTGCATCTTTTCAGCAGTGATTTCGCGGGTAAAAAAAAAGAAGCTTGGCCCGGAGTTGAGTAAAAATGGTAATCCGCTTTCTGCCTCAGGCCCTCTCTCACAGTCAGGTCCCATATCGCGTATTCAAATTTGATGACGCAGACACATACGCAAAGCAGATACAGCATTCCCAAGCATGACTCCGCAGGGACGAGTCCACCGACTTCCAACTTCTCCATCGCGTTAATTGTCACAGTCCCAGCAAGAGAAGAGCTACGAAGAAGCACACGACCGCCTTTCTCGTCATCGTCGACGCATACGAAGAGTACTACTAAAATTTCTGCGGTCTGCGGAAACTTCATTATGGAAAACTGAAACGACTTCACATCCACCAGGTTTAGGGTACAGAGCAGGAAGAGGTCAGTGTAACCTTCCTGAACTCGAGACACCGTGTTCCATTACGTTATTTGCATACGGAAAACGGAAGAGTAATTTGAGTCTGAGCACTGGAAAGTGGGCGAAATGTGACTCGCGGACCGAGAATACCCGTGGTTCAGGTTCGTCTTTCCGACGACATCGTCAAGAAACATCTAAATACAACAGCAATAAAATATTTATCAATACACAAAAAATAAAACACGTCAGCTAATGAATCGAATTCCGCACGAGTAAAATAGGAAAACAAAGCGTAACCATTTTTTCAGATGCAATATACAGCTACAACTTCATTCACCCTTGATCAAGAATTTCTTCATTGTTGTTGGGAACCACGTCTTCACGACACGAGAAAAAGACGTAGTGAGGATTGAGAAAAGAGGAGAAATATTCAAATTTCGGATAGAGAAAAAACACAACATTCAGCCTTGGACTGGACCTGGGATTCTGGTGGAATTCCAAATTAGAGGTTCCGCTTTACTTTAAAATTCTCCAAACAATCTTTTAGGAAAACTCGAAAATAAATAATTGATCTCGGCAACCTCTCTCTCATAACCAATCTCCGAAAACAGTTCAGATCAAACTGATCGACAAGGTGCGCATACAAAAAAACATTTTAATAAGGTATTATAACGGCCTTTGTGAATCACTGGAAAATTTTTGAGGCCTTCGATTGGTAAAAAAAAAAAAAATTCAAATCAAAGACGTCCATGCGCCGGAAACTTGAAAATTTGGGCATGGGAAACCTTTCCCCGGTTTTCTATTTGGGTAGTGCTTTCCATTTGATTAATTTCACCTCGATTAACGAGGACAGGCGTGAGTCCTCAAAGTGAATATATTATATATGTTCTGCATGGGAATTGATTTGAGCACATTGGACTGAAATTAACATTTTTTGAACACCGATCGATGGTTTATTCTTTGCTGAACCCAATAAATACGCAGGATATTAAATTTCAAAAATAGTTCGCTGCGTGTATATTTCAGTAAAGTACTTTAAATTATGTAATGCAGACTTCGGAAGTTTCCTGTTGTTTAGAGGCTTATTCCACGCTTGACTGAAGACTTATTTTTACACCAAAGATTTTCTGACAAAATGCGGAAGAGGAAGCAAAAAATGCTGGTGTCGGCTTTATGGAATTTAAAACTCAGTTCTAGCAGTAATTAATGAAAAACGGTTAAATTTTTACAAGCGAGCCAGAAAAGCAAAGTAGCTGACTCTGAGTAAATCTTGCTTACGCGAGTTCACCTTACTTATTTTCGTGATTGAAAAGGTTTACCCGTCATAAATACGTAAGTCGTGTGGCAAAGCTGTTTCCGAACAAAGCAAGTCAAACCCCCCACGTTTCGACAACGTTGTCAAAATTTAACGTAACCCTGCAACTCCCCAAATCCCACGTGATGTACGAATCCCATCGGAAAGGTCAAGGGTCTTTTTGCGCAGCGAAACCCTTCGAGAAAAGAAAAGCGACTATCGAGCTCAACGCACCTTTTCCCACTACAAACATCAAGTATTCATACACGACGCTCTATCCAGTTTATTTAAAGACTGATTTCAGAATAATTCTCACCAAGGACGGAGAACAAAAATGTGAAAAACAATTTTTTCAGCGCAGTTTTAATCTAAAAATTTCCAACCGAGGTGACACAGCCAGAAGACCCGGGCACTTTCTTAAAAAAAATGGTCTCTTTGTCTCCGCGCATAAGAAAACAAATTTTTTTTTCAAGTGAAGGAGAGATACGGTACTTGAAAATGCATTTATTTTTAAATCCTCAGCGAGGGCTCGTGAAACACCAAAGAAACAAGTTACGAGACGCCATCTCGTTTTCGATGAAAATCACGCGGTCGGGAAAACCTCAAGGAACTCAGTGGAACCCTGAAAGCGCTCAGCAGAAACCCCCCCCCCCCCCTTGAAATCGCCGAATGGTGTCTTGGTGGGAATCAGATGAGATTAGAGGACGAGACATTCACTCTCCTGCTGATTCAGCGTATAGGCTCCACCAAAGTACCATTCACACTGCAACAGCATTTGCCCCTCGAGTGCATTCGTGCCACAGACATCGGATTGGACGTGAAATGAATATCCCACCGCGTTGGGAGTACACAGCCGATAAAACGCGCCCACGCAGCGATTCGCAGCTCAAAGTACCAAATTTAGATCTTACAGCGGCGCTGAACAGAAATCCTACAAGATTAAGACATCGCGTCACTTCATTCATTGTACTCCAAAGGGCGACAAGCAAGTTTCAACAAGCTCCTCAAATACGATACGAGAAAACAAGTTTTATTTATTTTTTGGAGCAGTGTTCCCCAACCTTTTTGAACTCCTGGACCGGGTAATTTCCTTCCTTGAATTTTCTGTGGACTGGAGAGGTTTCATAAAATTTTTGCCGACTCAAAAAAGTGTTGCCTAGAAGACTTTACGGCAGGTAATGTACTTGAAAAGTTTCTGCTTTTTTGACAAATTAAAATGAGAACAAGTGAATAACGTCATTCAAAAAATTAGAAAGATGCACTCGAAGAAACGTTTCAAAGAATGAAAAAGACAAAATAATTTAAATCAGCAGGTGAAAATTTGTCTGAAGCATTACTGTATTAGGAGAAAATCCTTTTATTTTTTTTATCAGATACCAGTACAAAAATTTCAACTGCCATTGTCTTCCCAAAATTTCAGTTTAAGATTCAATTTATATTTTTGAGAAATGTACTGTATTACGCTGAAGGAAATTTCCCGCGGACCGGCAAAAAACGTATGGTCCGCGGACCGACGTCGGTCAGCATACGATTTTTGCCGGTCCGCGGACCACCGGTTGGAAAACACAGTATTGTATAGAGCAAATAGGAGTTAAAATTTATCGTAATTTTGTGGCAAGAAAAATAAAATCCGGTCAGGATTTCTTTTCAAATACGCACGGTATTCCTCAATTTTTCGCAATGCGAATGCAGGAGCTCAACTGCTTCATCAGAAATTCCTCTTTCGCAAAAATTTGCCTCTTCGTCTCTGTACGAATTTCATCTTCATCATTCATTTCCAATAACTCATAGCTATTCAGATAGACAGGAATTATATACTTTACACATCTCACTCAGAACAACCTGATTAACATGAAAACTGCGAATTCAAATTTTCTAGACGATAGATTAGATTTAATTATAAACCATCGCGTGAAAATGCTCTGGTCCCGTCATTGAAAATAACGTCACACACAATTGCGTTCAGCCAGACAGTATAATACGTTCAGGCGATCTTCCCATAGCAGAATAAGTATTGATCTCATTCTTCGAATAAATAGATGAACTAATGTACTGTAATTAAAAAGTTATGAGTGCATGAAAAAATTATTCGTTGAAACAGAGGACATTATTACAGAGGGGCTACTCATGCATCACTGAAATGAAATATCTTCTGGGACGAAAAACAGTAGTTCACTTTCAGAGCCTATATACAGATGAAAGTTGAAGAGAGCGATCACCCAGTGTTTTTGTGTTTCTCGAATTGTATCAGAAATTCGATCATCCGGGTTCTGATCAAGAGATGTTTCAAACAAACTGGAACCGAATTTTAATAGTTGAAAAGATTGAAAATCAACCTTCATGTTTCAATATTTTAGTCGACCGGCTTCCCTTCGATAGGGCATTCTTTATGGCTAAGATACAGTATTTACAATTTTTAGGATGTCCGTAATTTGACGAGTTCATTCGCAAATTCTTCCACCTACTGTGTACGGTACTTTTTTCAGCAGTTCCCTATTATCTGGACAACGGCCTTTCTTCATCAGTTCTGAAAATTTTGGTTAAATTAAAGATGGAATACAGTACATTTGCTTCTGCACGCACGTGGTAGACAATTTAACCGGCATAAGTTCGACTCAAAACATCCAACTAGACTCATGGACACACGAATTTTTCGATTTTGACAAATTTCTCGATCACGCGTCAGACTTCAGCAATAAAAACGCGGCGGAAGGGGACCATGCAAAAAAAAACCAGACGACGAAATTACACACAGCAACCGATGGCAAGCGAACCGGTGACGCATTGAACAGCAACATTACGCACAACAGCCTGGACAAGGAAAAATGATCTCCTGTCACCCAACACCGTCGTGGGTAAAGATGGTAACCGGGTGGTACAAAAACATAAAAAAACATAAAAGCCGGTTTCCAACATGCAGGACGTTGCGACACAGTCCTAAGCAATGCGCTAAAGTGCGGCGTGGTTTTCCGCAGCCGTCGCTATGTTTCCCTGTGCGTTTGGCACAGTTGAAGCTGTGGCTGTTTACTTCGTACAGTCGCTGCAGTCGAGCTGCTGGTGCGGGGAAAAAAAACGGGGTTGGCCTCCCGATATCAAAGGAATCCAGAGTGACTTCATTCCCTTCCCTCCATGGACGGTGTTTTTTCTTTCTTTTTTTTTTCTTTCTGAAAGGCACTGACTCCTATCACTTTTCTATTGCCAACGGCGAAAGAAACTCATATTCACTCAGCACTCAGAAAAAAAATGTTCCTTGAAAGAGTGCAAAAGGTCAAGAGTCTTTCACATGCTGCCCCGAAAAAAAATGTCGCAAACTGGTCTCTTCTTCAACTCAACTAGCCTGAATGTACTTTTTGAAAATTTAAAGCTTCGTGGCACTTGACCAAGATATTTTTAGCATTTCAATAATCAGTACAGTGAGACCCCGAGATGCGGACATACTTGGTGCATCAAGGTTGTCCCTGAGTCAAGTCTCATTTTCCCTTAGACTTAAATTCTATAATTTTTAATTGGTGTTATATGGACAAAATACTCACCATAATTCCATAAAAAAATTGCCTTCCAATTTAAACTGATTCAATCAAGATCTTTCAACACAATACGGACATTTGTGGAATTGAATACTGATACTTCTGTACAATATATAGAAATGTTGGCATTTTCTGCCAAAGAAATGTAAGTGTCCCTATATCAAATTTTCCCGTGTCCACATGTCCAGGTGTCCGCATCTGTGGGTCTCACTGTATTATTTAAAGACGATCATGCCGTAAGTGAAGTTCAGACCATCCAATTACAAGAAACTTCAACCACGCCAGATGCAACTGTATTTTGGATTCGCGGAACACTGGGAAGTTCAACAGATTCCTACGACTCAAAAAAAGCTAATCGAAAAATACGTGTTCAGAAATGTTACATAAAAGGGATAAAATCCTCCCGGGCTTCGAAATTGGTTGAATTCAGGCGGGAGTTATTGAACAACATATTGTAACTTCACTGGCTCAAAAATACATATCAATTTTCGTTTTGAAGAAAAAGATCTGCAGCCTTGAAATGTTTAGACCCCGCAAAACTGTACAAAAAGATGCACCGGAATAAACTAGCATATAACACCGGATCTTCAATATTCACGCACTAGAACGGAATACTCCACCTGCAATTAATATGCACGAATACAAAGGAAACAGGAGTCATATTGCAAGAGACCCACAAAACGCTCGTGGAATTTTGCACATCGTTTGTCACCAATTTTAGGTTTCCTTGAATCTTACACTAAGACAGCACGAATAAGTGGAGGAGATCCTTGAATATTTGTCTATACGAATGTACGTAACCATGGGATTTTAAGATTGCACTAAAAAGTTTTGAACGTGATAACGAATCAATTATACGAGGGACATTTTCAATGAGGGAGTCTCCTTGACGCCCTTGGCGTTTTGAAAAATTAGACTAAGATACCATCAAAAATACACTTTTCACCCATCAACGCATTTCCAGACGCTTCAATTAAACGAGAAACTAAAGAGGTTCTGGTAATAAATCAGGAGTTAACGAGACGCTGTGATATATCATTTAATGAAGACACGCTGAAATCCACTCCCCGTGTCACGGAACCTGGGACACACTCTTTCAAGGCTGAAGGTGGATTACTTCGACACAGCAGCATTACTAATTTCGAACTAGTCCCATTTATATTTAAAATAGACATAGCAGGGGTATAGAGTAATGTTTGATCAACAGCTGAGAAATTTGGTCTTTTTGACATTTGTAGTTCGAATTCGTCGTCACGACCCTTCACCAGAAGAATCTCGAATACGACGACAAAACTTATCCGCCGTTTCAAAACAGGAGGAAATAATTCGAACTAAAATTTTCAAACGAGTTCTGATCATTATTATCATTTTTTTCATGTTCCAGGTTCGAGTTTTTGGACGCGGGGACCACCAAAAAGAATATTGAAATAACCATCAGGAGACCCAGGAATAAAGTATAAATCGTTTGAGGATGTTCAAATAGCTGCACATCCTGATTCTATGGTCAAGTGTGAGATCTTCTAAAAATAGCCTCGGACTGTGAAGCTCAGCATTTGCATTTCTAATGTATATGAAGCTTAACAATAAATGTCAACTAACGTCGAAATATTCAGAAAGACAAGCAAAAAAAAAAACCTAAAACAAATCACTCGCATTCAGCGTAGTTTTTGCCAATTCCCCAAATGTTCAACTATCAATAGTTTTCATTAAACAAACAAGTGAGACTCTCGGCTTAAAAACCTCTCTCAGCAACAATTAATTTTCCTGCAATCTAAATGCCATCTGCACAAGATTTAGTCTAATTGAGATACTGAGCTACCACATCACAAAATCTCTGACAAGCCGGAAGTATTTTAAAGTAATTTAGATGTTTCAACGAATAAACGTGCAGACAAAGTCACTTTTACATGATTCACATGCTTCGAAAGGCGGAGGATCACACATGGAAATCCTTCATGGAATTCGAGAGAGAAAAAAAGTCTTTTCGAATATCAATGATTAATGAGCACGGGATTCGAAATTGATAAACGAGATTGACGAGTAATTTATTCTATTCCTCGAACAAACCGAAGACACAACTGCTTCATCGACGCTTTTTCGTTGCATGAGAATGCGGACAGACACGAAAAAACAAAATAAACTCACCTCTGACAAACAGCTGAACAGGATACGAGAATGCGGTACCGTGTCGGTTCTCAGCCATGCATTCGTATTGTCCCTGATCCGACTCAACGCTCGAGTTGATTTGTAACGATCCTGCAAATAAAAATTTCACATGCAAGTTCCGTCACTGCATAAAGCAAGACATTCGAAACACACGGACACACGATCACCTCAGCTACATACATATCATTATTTTTTGCTTCTGCTTCCTAACCAAAATTGAAGAAAAAAAAAACATGCCCATTCCTCAGACACGGAATCAATTAGGGCGCGAATCTTTTAGGTCAGGCACAGCCCCACTAATTAATCAACGACGCATTGATCGAAGTAATGAAGCGTACAAGGTGTAGTATATACGCTTTCAGGTAATTTACTGCAGTAAGAATCCGTCCGGAATTTCCCGCGAAAAAGCAAGTTCTCACAGAAACTTTACGAGTGAGACTACGACGGCGGATCAGTTGATGAACTGCTCCTTTTTATAATGGAAAAAGGAAGGATTTTTTTAATCCTTCGGAAATGATGAAGAAAAGTTATCATGACATTTGAAGTATTCCGCGAATTGGGCAACCGAAAGGATAGAATGCACACAAGAGCAAAGCATCATACGTTGACGAAATTTAGTCCTACAACAAAGCTTCGCTTCTTTTTTTCGGTCTGGAGCCAGAAAGGTTGAAGTTCATTGCACAAAATGTCGAAGCGGCTAATCCTGATATCCAGTAGCAACCTCAACTGTGCGAATCAATGCACGAAGTTCGCTTCACGCACAGCAACATTTCGGAACGTCCATGCATTTTTCAACACCCGATTCGCATTGACTGACAACCGAACTTCATATCTGATCAAGTTCACTTTCGCGAATATTCGTTCCAGACCATCAGCTCATCCATATCCAGCAAAAAAAAAAAAGGCGGTATAAAAGTACTGTACGGAATTGAGGAAAAATATCAATGTAGTAAAATCTGGTAACAACAAAGTTTTGCGGGCTTCAGAAAAAGTTTTTGCTACCGGTTAATTTGTAACGAGAGTTTCAAAATGAATGACTGGAAAATTTCCGTATCAGACCTGTCCATAATAAATTAAATCTCGCTTCCCTGGCATCCTCAGATTTCTTTTTATTGTGTGAAAAACCGAAAGATACTTTGAAATTTAAAAAAACTCAAATCGTACATTCCGTTATATGCACCCACGTCTTCACTCTGGGAAGATGATGCGTCGAACTTTTTTTGGAAGCATGTTTGTCATTGATTACAGCTTCTATTCATGATATAAAAACCAGTCAGTCGTATTTGGGATCAGAAATTCGAGACTCGGTCAGCCTTATTCACGATATTTTTACCGGGTGAATCCATTAAACATTCCTCAAGAAAGTTTTTTATGCCGTGCAGGAATTGGAAAGTTTGTTGTATTATGAGATTGTTTTGACATGTGCTCTATGGGCTTTCGATCTGTTACGACTTAAGAAAAAAGTTTGTCATATTGAAAAATCCGTCGCGTTGGTATTTAATTTTTAATGAAATTTTATTGCATTCAGAACTTTCTTGGCTGAAATTTAAAAAAATCTTAAATTGCAAATTTGAGATCGGAAATTTTACGGTGGGCCTGCCTTAGTCGGGAACTTTTTAACGGGAGAACCTATCAAAGATTCTTAGAAAAGTTTGGTCCACTAGAATTGGAAAGTTTGTCATATTGTTTGTTAAAAAATGTAATGTATGGGCTTTTTGTCAGGACTTGACGAAAAACGGTTGTTACACTGAAAAAATTGTTGCAACGGCATTCCACCTTAATGTCTTCTCCACAAATATTTCTCCAAATTCGGCAACTTTCATTTCAACGATCATTACAAGTTGCGAGCCTCTTTTTTTCTCTTGACCACTCTTCAACAAAATATATATATAAAAAAAGCACCAAAGAAAAGCTCACCTCCTTGGATTAGCGAAAACCTCGGGTTGTCGAAATTAATCGGCACGAAGTCCTTCACCCACGACATTTTCGGTATGGGATCCCCTTCGGCCTGGCAATGCAGCAGGGCCACTCGACCCAACTCCACGCTCTTCATCGACGGCGCGACGGTGATCCTCGGGAATCCCGGCGGGATCTGGTCATCTGCGAAACGACAACGAAACTTTCTCAGCATCTGTTCCCGAATCGACGACACGAAAAGCCGACAAAAGAAAGGACATGTACGTGTAAAGGATATATAATATATATATAAGAACAAGTTACACAAGAAAGCTCTGATGGTAGAATGTTGCCCGTCGTCCTCTCTTTTGCAGTGCGGGATGTCGTCAGTCAATGGAAGGGTGCCCCTGTTGTGCCATAAAAGGCGCTACGACTTTCGGCCACCAAGCTGCTTTTCATAAAAATGCGCCAGCAGTTTAATTTTTCTAGAGCACTGCATCGAAGATTAATTATCACAGACATTGAATTTCAATGAGTTCTTGCAAACGATTTTGTTGCCTCGCGCTGGATTTTTTCCACTCCTTAAATTACTACATGAACAGAAGTTAGACTTCCGAAAATACTGAAAAACACAGAACCCTCTCCATAACAATGCACTCGGGAACAAAAAGCAATCCAATACAAGAAGAACAGCAATTTTGAAGGAGCTGCTTGAACTTGAACATTCACAAAAGGTCCGCGGGAACAAGAGAGAGAGAGAGAAAATACTCGTTGTACAGAGCAAAAAAAAAATCGAATTTTTAAATTTTAAAATCATGTCTTTCTGCACTCATTCTATGCTTATATAAAAATAAAGACTAACGTTAAACTGTGGCAATTTCATTTCTGTAGCACATCATTCATCAAACGCGATAAAGAAAACCTTCAATTAAAATTCAACTCGGTAATTCATCCGGATAAACCATGTGGTGTGAAGAGAGAATCCAAAAAAAATAACAAAATTTAATCAAATAATAAAATGCAGTATCTCTAAAATTTTCGGGAGCGTCATGATAACTGTATACAACTTTTCGTGTGGAATTTGCGGAAGTCGACCGCCAAAAACCTTCCGATCCGACTCGAACTTGACCTAAATATGATAGGAAACGTGGTGAACTACAGGGGAAAAATTTGACCCGAAGAAATTTACTTGCAGTTCACTTCCGATCACAGTATTCCTAAATAACATCGAGATTCAGTCATTTAAATCGCGTAAAAATCTTCCTGAACAGCGAGAGGACATGGCATCACGGAAAGATCACAAGTGAGGTATTTCCTCAAAAATTTCTCCAACAAAAAATGTACTTCAATTTAAAATGGATTACCAGAATACAAGGCATCTCATATCCTTATAGCGTTTTTCCTCCCAGAAAATTGTCCAGGACAATGAGATTCCCAAAAAAAAATTCAGTTTACGAAAGGCCCTTGACTTATTTTCGACGCTTGCGCATTATTCCCCGTAAATTTCTACAAAAAATTATTTCAAGTACAAGTGAACTCACACAACGAGAAAAGATCTTGTCCTAAAACCGGACATAAACTTATGGGAACAAGACCTCTGCCTAAACCCCTACATACGTCACCCCTTTTTTTTTTAGCAGTAAGGCAACTGACCATAGGTTTTTCCAAAACTATGTGTAGGGCTCCGGGGTAGCTCGTAAGTATTCGACACACCCTAGCTACAGCTGCCCCTTCGCCAGGGTCATCCTTGACGGTCGAGACGAAACCCCTGCTTCGGGTCGGGGAAAGGAAAAAGGCCTGGATCACGGGATCAATCATATTCGGAGGGATCCCCTGACACATCTGGTCGAGAGGAAAGAAAAACACCTTCCTTATGGCGTTCCTTCACATCAGTCGAGAAACCAATCTACCGGGTTTCACTCGCTGGCTGTTTTGATGTTTCTTTCCGCGTTGCATCGGTGAGACAGACCGCAATTTGTATAAAATGCTTCGATTAGCCTGCAAATACCTCGCCATTTTTCCACATCTCTCCCTCCCAAAAAAGGTTTTATGTCAGCCAAAAACGATCCAAAAAATCGAAGCGAATCCTATTCGTCACGAAAAATTGGAAACAATTCGCGGTGATCCCACTTCATACGTTGGACTTCAAACCATCCGAGAAATAAACTTGTTCCTGAGCATAAAAATGAAACGCAATCGACTAAGAACAGTTTCCTAGGCGGAAAAAAAACACGCCATGGGGAAAGCCTGATCTATGACGACATTCTGCAGAACAATCAAGAAAAAACCATGATACATTCCGAAAACCATAAAAAAAATATGCGAAGGCCGGACAAAATGCCTCGAGACACGGACATCTCGCCGAAAACTTCCCTTGATTTCGTCCAATTTTTCAGCTTTGGCAAGCCATTTCATGTGGCACTAAGTGAGTTGACAATTTTACTTGGTTTCTCTTAGGAACAGAACAGAGGGAGATTTGTTCAGGTGAAATTTGTGGCATTTAGCAAGGGTGGCACCAAATCGGGGGCACTAAATTGAGGGTTGACATTACATTAAAAGCTATACTTTTTTGAATGATTATAAAATCTCATTTTCTAAATGTGAAACTCATGGTACTGTATTATGCAAAAGAGTTCAGACATTGACAACTCACAAAATCTGAGTGTAATTATTATACTGAAATTTGACTCGGCGCACAAGAAGTAAACCATAACACAGCTATCATTGAAGAAAACTTTCAGAAGATGAATAAAACCTTGCTTCAAGTCTTGTAATTCATCTGCCAAGAGGTTTCGAGAAGTACGACTCAGAAACTTGGGTACCGCACGACTTCGGTGTCAAGTACTGACGAGACTCTTCGAAAATCTCTCGTACGACGTTTAAATTCGAAATTTGGCATGATCTCATTTTCCGAAGAAATAGTACAGTTCTTCATTTCAAGCTCCTCAGAAGATCATTAAAACTGAGGTTTTCCAACGACCTTCTGCTGCAGTTTCAAGATATTATTTCCAACAAACAAAATCCTCAACTCAACTTATCAAACCACCGAACAATGGCAACCGAAGGACAGCGCAGAAAAAATTAAACAAATTAATAACGACGAATGCTCCGAGAAAAAACGTAGTATCTATAGTTATCTAGACCATAAATAAATCGCCAACAAATAGAAAAGGCTTGCTTTAAAAACTTCCCAATGAAAACGAAAGCGACAAAATAGGGCAGACAACAAAAATCACAATTACATTATGTACACTTATCATTGTTTCATCACTACACAATAAAATTACGTGCTCTTTATTTCAGTGCACCGCGACTTTATGCCTCCTTTTGCGTTGGCCAAATACGTCGCTAGTTAATTTTGCTATTTATAAAAAAAAAGTTCATCGCTAAGGTCCACGCTTGTAAACATCAATACAATAATGTCAAAATCGTGAATGCGATAGCGTCAGATTTCCGCAATCTTTTCCGTCAATCCGTTCCCCGCTCCTGTGCTTTCGTTCCCCACTTCCAAGTAAAAACTCAAATCCCACAAAACCTCCGAGTTAGAGCTGTAGAAGTTGAAAATAAAATAGAATAAAAAACAACACCGGCGTTTTTCCCTTAAAAAAAAGCCTGCGTTCTTTTTTTCCCTTTGTTGAAAACGCAAGTACGCATTCCCGACACGAACATGAACTCGGCTTCCTCATGTATATATGAACGTCACAGAAAAAGCGTTTTGACTTCATCGCCAACTTTCCGCTTCGCGCTCAAACCATGGCTCCGAGTTCGACACGGAGCCGCGTCGAATAAATCGCCATTTCATTCCATTACCACCGCCGACGGATGCTTCCGGAATCGATCATTCCTCCCCGCACCCACAAGCACACATATATAACTTGATTATACACCAAGCAATACCTCACTAAATTGAGGGTTGACATTACATTAAAAGCTATACTTTTTTGAATGATTATAAAATCTCATTTTCTAAATGTGAAACTCATGGTACTGTATTATGCAAAAGAGTTCAGACATTGACAACTCACAAACTCTGAGTGTAATTATTATACTGAAATTTGACTCGGCGAACAAGAAGTAAACCATAACACAGCTATCATTGAAGAAAACTTCCAGAAGATGAATAAAACCTTGCTTCAAGTCTTGTAATTCATCTGCCAAGAGGTTTCGAGAAGTACGACTCAGAAACTTGGGTACCGCACGACTTCGGTGTCAAGTACTGACGAAACTCTTCGAAAATCTCTCGTATGACGTTTAAATTCGAAATTTGACATGATCTCATTTTCTGAAGAAATAGTACAGTTCTTCATTTCAAGCTCCTCAGAAGATCATTAAAACTGAGGTTTTCCAACGACCTTCTGCTGCAGTTCTAAGATATTATTTCCAACAAACAAAATCCTCAACTCAACTTATCAAACCACCGAACAATGGCAACCGAAGGACAGCGCACAAAAAATTAAACAAATTAATAACGACGAATGCTCCGAGAAAAAAGGTAGTATCTATAGTTATCTAGACCATAAATAAATCGCCAACAAATAGAAAAGGCTTGCTTTAAAAACTTCCCAATGAAAACGAAAGCGACAAAATAGGGCAGACAAAAAAAATCACAATTACATTATGTACACTTATCATTGTTTCATCACTACACGTATTTTAATGCACGAGAAATAAAGTCACGTGGCGCTGAAATACGGAGGAAAACGCAACCGGTTTATGCAGCGATCAATTAAAACGATAAATATTTTTTTTTCAAGTAGCGATTCCAGGTGCGAACATAGAGCCGCGTCGAATAAATCGCCATTTCATTCCATTACCACCGCCGACGGATGCTTCCGGAATCGATCATTCCTCCCCGCACCCACAAGCACACATATATAACTTGATTATACACCAAGCAATACCTCCAACAAAGAATGTGGACGAAATAAATATAAAAAACACACGAAATAAATATAAAAAACACGCGGAGAACAAGAAAAAAAAAACGCATAGAATAGATGGATTATTCGCAAATTAATATTGACGACCACGTTACGACGCAACGTCTCAATACCGGTGAAATTATAACGATGATTACGGAAAAAGCATTTTCAGATTGTTTCCAATTTCAATTAAGAAAATTCTGAATGCAGTACAGTACATGGTTACAGCAAATAGCAAAATAAAAAACTTTTTAATAAAAAAAAACGTTTCATCTCAATTCCTGGCAGAAAACCCACAAATCACATATTCCAACAATATCATTAAGAACTTCCAAATGTCAGTACTTATAACGCATGTTCCCGAATTTAATGGATTTTCCGGGTAGAAATATCCTGACTAAGGCAGACACAGTCGAACATTTCCGATACCAAATGTGACTGACTGGTTCTTGTAGCGTGGACTCAAGCAGTTATCAATGAAAATCATGCTTCCAAGTTCCAATTCGTTCCACACATTTTCCTTTAAGACATTGCTGTTGAAACTGATGGAATGTATGATCGAATCTTGATTACTTTTAAAAGATCAATTCGTAATGCAAACAAAAACAACTACTTGATTATCGGCGTCTAACGAGAACTTTTTAAGCCATTAATTTCGTAAGTCTCATTATAACAAATTATTCACTTCAACAACTTTTCTGAAGTCCCCAGTACAGTAGTTGATTGTAGCGAGATTTTACTGTATCTTATCACGTAGTTGAGAAACTCAAGGAATTCCAGCAACGCGCAGTCGAACCAAAAAATAGCCGAACAGTCCATCCGTGAATTATCCACAACTATTAGACACATGAGTAAAGCATATCTTACCAAGATTACGGGATGAAACAAGCTGACAATAGACGATTTCACTCAATATTCGCAAATGTAAATTCAACATCATGTTACGTCTTCCAAGTCTCACAACAGGAAATACAGTATGTAAAAGAATTCCATACCAGAAGTATCCCCACATTCTTTCACTTCGTAACCAAACATTTTTTGCAATAATCAAAAGACTAAGAATTAAAAATCCGTTTCAAGGAAAATATTCGATAGCAATAATTGCAGAAATGTTGTCAATAACTACAGTAGAATAAATTACTTCACTGGATGCAATATATCAACACCGAAGCACCCCTGATTGTGTCAATTTGTGTCTCACAGAGCTTTACAATGTTTTCAAGTTAGTAAGTAACGAAGTCCAGGAATTAAAACATAAATAAACAAAAAATCTTATCTTTGAAAACGCTACCTGCTAACGTTAGGCTTATTACGTGAAGTGCAGTTTATAAATTTTGACTTTGTATGGGGTCTTCTGCTTTCGTGAGGCTAAATAGTTTGCAAACGGAGTTAAAGGAGTAAAACAATCGACATTCCTTCCAACCACTTCAAACAGTACATTAAGATGACAAGCAGACTAGCTGGACATGAATGGACTTCACTAGGTTTACGAGAATTAAACTGATGCTTATCAAAACGCCGCAAATCAAAATTATTTTACTGATGAAACCTGCGAAATCAGACCAAGAAGTAAATCGTTGCATGTAATCATCAACAAAATTTGAAAGCTCGGAAAAAAGATCACAGCTCGAAATACAATACAATATTTGTTTACACCTGGGCTCTCTTTTCCAACAATCTAGTACAGCGTTCGCCAACCATTTTTGGCCCGCGGACCGTCAAATTTACATGAGAGTTTTTGCGGACTGGCAAATTTCCGAAATACTTCCTGCGGACTGGAAAAATTTCATAAAATTTTTGAAGTCTCAAGTAATTTGTTTTTTAAAGACTTTCTGGCGTTTTTAAAAACATTTTCTGCTTTTTTCTTGAAATAATTAAGTTAAGAACCAATGAAGAAGCTATAGTGGAATGTCTTCAAAAATTTGAAAGATGTGCTCAAAGAAAGGTTTCTCAGAATGAAAGATTGATGTAATTTCTAGTTCGTTCACTTAAAAAGAGTTCACGATAATCCTCTTGTCGTTTGAAGATAAGAAGTAGTCTATTAAAGTTGACGTTAACAGAAAGGTTTTACAATTCTATTTCTAATGTCTGAAGTAACGATCAAATGGCAAATTTATTAAGCTGAAGAAAATTTCCCGCGGACCGGCAAAAAACTTCTGCGGACCGGCGCCGGTCCGCGGACCACGGGTTGGGGAATACTGATATCCCAGGCTATACCGACATTCTTCGCATGACGATTTTTTTTTGTGATCCAACATGGTGCTATTCTCATGTTATAGGAATTCTCCACAACCAAATTCTCACGACTTTTTTTCTGGTCCCTTGCATTTCGTTGCAGAACGAGTCCACCTGTATTAACTCCATAAAACAAATAGTAACACTAGCTTTCCATTGGCGCGTGCGGAACTTTGGTCCGACCCGGGGAAAATAATAGTGGCATCAATAACATTCAATAACAACGAAAAATTAATGAAGATTCCCCGGGGATACCATACGACAACCAAGACGCCCAGCAAACTTCCACGAATCCACCCAAGCATCATCTTTGCATGAGTTTCCGATGCTTTCCTCCCGTTTCTTTTTCTTCGCAACTAGTTTTCCCCAAATATGGAATCTTCATTCATTCTCTAATCTATGCGACGTCTCACGCGGTCTAAGTAGGGCCTTTCTAAAAAAAGGAACAAAATAAAAAAATAAAGCGACAACAAAGTCTCTGGAAAAAAAAGAAGAGAGGAAAAATACGAAGACCAAGAAGAAGAGAAACTACAGAGGGCCGCGTGAAGACCAAAGGCAAAAAGCCGACGATGTAAAATTCAGCGCACGACTTCCGGCTCGGAGGACAGCTGCCAAGTTTCTGCTCATTCGTTCCCTTGAGCAACTTGCGTTCATCATTATCCAATCCCAGGGCCCTGGCGAATGCATTCAATTCACCGACAGCCGGTCAGATAACAACTCCGAATCTGAACACAGCGAGTGTGACCTGTCACTTTTCTGTCACAGACATTCTCAAGATGGGCTTGCGGAAAATGTATCAATGAAGAAAATTATCTCACAATTAACACATTCGAACTTCTTCAACTCCAACTTCAAAGGGACCAGCAAAAAAAATCGAGTTAGGGATGTTACGCGTTCAGGAAAGAAGTTTTTTTTAGGGAGAGAAACAAGAATTACAGTAATTGTAATAGGTGAAATTCTAGGCCTTGAATTGCTTCTCAATTGAGTTCACAGGATGCTGAACTTGGTGACAAGGTTTCATTCGCCCAAATGGTCTTTCGCTTCCTTTCTCAACACATGAAGCTTTGTTTTTATTGCATTCATCTTTCCTGTGTCGAAAAAAAAATATTCGGGTTATGCCTTTGACTTCCGGAGGGTTTGAATGCTTTGTTTCGAAGAGAATTCAAGCAGGGACATGAAAAGAATTAGACATAGACATGTATTGTACAGTATTTGAATTAGGGAGATTCGAGTCATCGAGGTTCAACCGTGCGAATAATCTAATATTTTATTGTGCTTTTTTCGGCTCAATGCAACGACCGCGTGATTCAATGGAAAAATATCGAAACGACACCAATTCAAAAGAAACCAGAGCTGAGAAAGAAAATTAGAATTTCTCAGCGTAAAATTGTGGTTGCTCAGGTAATCAAGGTTCGGTGATTGTAACCCCTGCGGCATATGAACAAGAGTCTTCTTACCCGTTCCCCGAGGTGGAAACGAGCAAAATTCTAAAGCACAATCTTATGTGCCATTTTCATGCATGATGCAATTTCAAACGTTGAACACAAAAATTCCCTTTATAATGCCGGTCATTCGTAAATTTCTTTTTGTACAGAAAACTGAACTGCTTCAAATCTCCCAGGTAAGTACTTTCACGCGAATTTCAATTCATTCAACTTTCAGGAGAATGAGGCGTTTAAAAGACAATTTCATAAATTTTGCATCGACGGGCCCTACAATACATTGTTGGCACTGCTGTAAACTAAGAAACTATTACCCCGGCTTTTCTTTCAGGGTTCAAAAATGTAATGCGTGATCAATCCAACGGATCTACTGATTTATCGGCAGTAATTGCCCTCATTATTACCAACAAGTAATTTCACTGGTAGCTGTTCTTGAACAGAATACAATGACAAGATCATTTTCGAGTTGAAATGATGAAAACAGCATTACAGTACTGCACTTCAGCGAAAGTGGGATCGATCTCCAAGTTTTTTCCCTTCAGTTTTGATACCCAACAACTCTGATCAGACTCGAAAATATTTTTATTCAGCCCATTTGGCTCAACATGCAATTTTTACGCAGAGTGTCATAGATTATTTGTACGCTCTTCAAAAATCAGTAAAATCATCGGTAAAGGGTGTTTGGAATAAGACAGGACAAGCAATTGTAAAAAAATATCCTGAAAAAGGGGAATCTGAGTCACGTCCAATACTTGCTAATCACACGACCAAAAAGCCACAAAGTTTGTGTTGATCACAGAAGTGACCAGCCTCAAGGCCAAAAAAGCGAAACAAATGTCAGTAGATAAAAACGAGCAGAAATTTAAACGCGCGCGAATTTCTACGCAATAAAACCAATGTGATAAACGCTTGCAAAATTTTATGAACGGTTTAAGGAGACATGAAGGCTTTCACCGTTCGACATTTGTTTTTTTTTTTCATGCTCAAAAATCCAATTGATTGTCGATGGTGAAATAGGCAGTCGAAACTTGCCTGCTGCTCCATTCATCGTAAAGCAATTTTCGCTAACCTTGACCTAGAGTTATTTAAAAATCTAAGAAAGAATAATGCATGAACGCAGCTATGACAAATATTTGTTGTTTCAAAACACCGAGAACTGACCTTGCTCAAAAATAAACCAAGCCAAACAAATCTAAAAGATAATATCAAGCTTTTTAATTCAGCTCCTCGCACAATGCATTTCACGCTTTTTCAACATTTAACTTCATCATGAATTCAATGATAAACCAAGACCTTCACTTGCTCTCCGCCACTACTTAAACGAATGACATTTCGGTAGAAAAATATTTAGAATTCTCACGCTACAGAAAATCCAGTCCCGCTAGTCTGTGCCAAAAATGGAAACTTTGCATTCCGCTCTTCAGGCAATTTTCCCAAACGTAAAAAATGCTTTCATTTCAGCATCAGTACAGAGCTTGAATAAGATTAAATCCCCTCCAACTCTTTCAACGTCACAGAACGAGAGCTTCGAGATTATGCATTTGAATATTACGTCTCCGTTTGAAACGGAGGGTTGATTGAGCATTCAGATCTGGGCGTCCATCTGGTTGAAACACTTAATCTAAAGAAAAGAAAATACTGCTGTCAACACATACTCATTTGAGCTGTATTCGTCCGAGCATGTTGAGATAGTACGGATGGATTTATATTTTATTGAGAGATCATAGTGTCAGCTTAGTAAATATCGACTCACCTGACGTATTTTCCGCGAATTTATTTGAATTGGGAATAGAATATCCGTAGTATATACAGTACAGTATATATTAGAACTCCTCACATTTCAAGCAATATTATCCTTCATGAGGACCAACATCTCTGCTTGGTCGAATATGAGACAGTACAAATATGTTTCAATTATGATCTACGCATGACACAAACGCCAAAAATTATACATGAAATTCGAAAATGGTTACAGGAACGTTCCCCCAGATGGAGAAAGGTTCCCCATCTTTCACAGTGGCTGAAAAAAACACAGTTTAAACGGGAAAAATACATAAATTAGGCCAATGCGCAGAAATGAAAAATGATCGCCTCAATTCCGTGATGAATTTCGAATTCGTGTGAAGATGCGCAGCTTGAAATTGAAAGATCGCCTTCGTGTGAGTTTGTGATATTAGAATGAGGCAAAAATCAATGTAAGTACAAATATATAGGAATTGATAAGGACATATTTGCCTAAATGAAAAAGTAATAATTTACATAATACTGTATTACGTTGTAAAAAAGAGTATTTAATCGTGAATTTCCCAACATCGCAATGCCATCGTCGAAATTCAAATCTCCGTTTGCTCTGCGCTGCTACAAATAATTTTTTTTCTCGCATCACACCTTTAAATCCGGCGAATGAAAAGAAAAAATATTAGAAAAATTACTTCTCAATGAGTTTCACGAACAGAAACCGAATGTTTTCGAATCTCTTCCAAATAAGAGCTAGTAATTTAATTGTGTAAAATATCAAGACTTGAGAATACTTTCGAAAATTCACAGGATTTTCCTCCGGAAACGCTTCCATCAAGCGACAGGAAAAAAATAAATCAACACAAAATATAGGGAGAGACCTCTTGACGACACGATTCCTTAGAACTCCTAGAAGTACAAATAAGGAGATACAGCAGTCGATAATAGAAACGTGTGATGCGACGAACGCAGAAAAATAACCGAAAGCCAGAATCACCAGCCAGCACATCACGTCAACCTGATTCCTGGAAAGAAAAACAGATTCCTCAACAGCTACGAGTTGACACAAACCAAGAGAAAATCGTGACACATGAAAACAATTACATAGAAGCACATTTTTTCTACTCCATCCATACAGCACTTACGATATTCAAGCAATGTGTTAGGCCCTTTTTTCGACCAAAAAATAAAAAATAAAAATACGGTACTTTCGACTCTCTCAACAACGATTTAATCTGTATAACCATTTTTTCCACTTGAGGGTCTCCGCCCAAATTATAGAGGTTCTTCACAAAGACTTGTCTGGTTTCCAAATTCTGTTTATAGAGAGACCACCTGTTTAAACCGCATATTTTCGAAGGTTCTTTCAGTACAGACAAACTTCTGTTTGAATTTCAAGATCGCAAATTTTACACTAAAACGTTTTTTCACGTTACAGCTGTAATAAATAAACATTGTAGTGTACAATCTTCTGCCAAAACAGTTTCTTCAGTTTAAACAAATAGAACGTTTTGTCACTGCATAGATGTTGCGGCCAGTAGGATAGTGCACTTAACTTGATTCACTGCCCAGAATCTGGAGGGAAAAACATTAATACCTGTACATGGAATAGAGAACTGCTACAGCTGTGATGGGGTTCATACTTTTTCCCCTGAATGTTCGCCGATGGAAAAGGGAACTTTTAGATCGTCGAAGTACTTCAAAGACCTTGAAATACGCACTGAACTTTAATTGTCGATGAACAAGGAACAACCGTCGGGAGTTTCACTTTCAATTCATAAAATGTCCGCTTCGTTCACAGTTACACATACACAGAATAATATTCCATCTGCGTGAAAGATTTGGAACCGCACTTCAAGTACTATTTTTTTCCCTTTTTCGANCAGCTATGACCAATATTTGTTGTTTCAAAACACCGAGAACTGACCTTGCTCAAAAATAAACCAAGCCAAACAAATCTAAAAGATAATATCAAGCTTTTTAATTCAGCTCCTCGCACAATGCATTTCACGCTTTTTCAACATTTAACTTCATCATGAATTCAATGATAAACCAAGACCTTCACTTGCTCTCCGCCACTACTTAAACGAATGACACTTCGGTAGAAAAATATTTAGAATTCTCACGCTACAGAAAATCCAGTCCCGCTAGTCTGTGCCAAAAATGGAAACTTTGCATTCCGCTCTTCAGGCAATTTTCCCAAACGTAAAAAATGCTTTCATTTCAGCATCAGTACAGAGCTTGAATAAGATTAAATCCCCTCCAACTCTTTCAACGTCACAGAACGAGAGCTTCGAGATTATGCATTTGAATATTACGTCTCCGTTTGAAAGGGTTGATTGAGCATTCAGATCTGGGCGTCCATCTGGTTGAAACACTTAATCTAAAGAAAAGAAAATACTGCTGTCAACACATACTCATTTGAGCTGTATTCGTCCGAGCATGTTGAGATAGTACGGATGGATTTATATTTTGATGAGTGATCATAGTTGTCAGCTTAATAAATATCGACTCACCTGACGTATTTTCCGCGAAGTTCTTTGAATTGGGAATAGAATATCGGTAGTATATATACAGTATGCATTAGAACTCCTCACATTTCAAGCAATATTATATTCCTCATGAGCACCAACATCTCTGCTTGGTCGAATATGAGACAGTATATGTTTCAATTATGATCTACGCATGAAACAAACGCGAAAAATTAAATATAAAATTCGAAAATGGTTACAGGAACGTTCCCCCAGATGGAGAAAAGTTCGCCATCTTTCACACTGGATGAAAAAAAAAACACAGTTTTTACGGGAGAGATACATAAATTAGGTCAATGCGGAGAAATGAAGAAAAATTGATCGCCCCAATTTCGTGATGAATTTCGAATTCGTGTGAAGATGCGCAGCTTGTAGCTTGAAATTGAAAGATCGCCTTCGTGTGAGTTTGTGTTATTAGAATGAGGCAAAAATCAATGTAAGTACAGTACAAATATATAGGAAGTGATAAGGATATATTTGCCTGAATGAAAAAAAATTAAATAATATTAAATTGAAAAACAGGATTTAATCGTGAATTTCCCAACATCGCAACGCCATCGTCGAAATTCAAATCTCCGTTTGCTCTGCGAAGCTACAAATAAGTTTTTTTTTTGCATCACAAATTTAAATCCGGCGAATGAAGATAAAAAAAAATATTAGAAAAATGACTTATCAATGAGTCTCACGAACAAAAACCGGATGTTTCCGAAGCTCTCAAAAAAGAGCTAGTAATTTAATTGGTAAAATCTCAAGACTTGAGCATACTTTCGAAAATTCACAGGATTTTCCTCCGGAAACGCTTCCATCAAGCGACAGGAAAAAAATAAATCAACACAAAATATAGGAAGAGACCTCTCGACGACACGATTCCTTAGAACTCCTAGAAGTACAAATAAGGAGATACAGCAGTCGATAATAGAAACGTGTGATACGACTAACGCAGAAACATAACCGAAAGCCAGAATCATCAGCCAGCACATCACGTCAACCTGATTCCTGGAAAGAAAAACAGATTCCTCAACAGCTACGAGTTGACACAAACCAAGAGAAAATCGTCACACATGAAAACAATTACATAGGAGCACATATTTTCTACTCCATCCATACAACACTCACGATATTCAAGCAATGTGTTAGGCACTTTTTTCCACAAAGAAAAAGAAGAAAAACGGGACTTTTGACTCTCTCAAAAACTATTTCATCTGCATAACCATTTTTTTCAACTTGAGGGTCTCTGCCCATATTATAGATGTTCTCCACAAAGACTTTCCTGGTTTCCCAATTCTGTCTATAGCGGGACCACCTGTTTAAACCGTATATTTTCGAATGTTTTTTTCAGTACGGACAAACTTCTGTTTGAATTTCAAGATCGCAAGTTTTACACTAAAACGTTTTTCACGTTACAGCTGTAACGAATAAACACTGTAGTGTACAATCTTCTGCATCTTCAAAACAGTTTCTTCAGTTTAAACAAATAGAACGTTTTGTCACTGCATAGATGTTGCGGCCAGTAGGATAGTGCACTTAACTTGATTCACTGCCCAGAATCTGGAGGGAAAAACATTAATACCTGTAGTACCTTATCTCTTGACGATGTCGACACTACCCCAAGTATGAAAAAGGGGACTTACAAGCGGCTACCTTTTCCCTTGAAAATCTAGCAGCTTCATGAAGTTTCTGGAACTTTATGCGTGACTTGAAAAATTGTCGATGAACAAGGAACAACCGTCGGGAGTTTCACTTTCAATTCATAAAATGTCCGCTTCGTTCACAGTTACACATACACAGAATAATATTCCATCTGCGTGAAAGATTTGGAACCGCACTTCAAGTACTATTTTTTTCCCTTTTTCGAGAAATTCCATGTACCACGCAAGCACCACCAAATGAGGGAATTGTTTTCCAAAATGAAAACGTGCAGAAATTCATCAACAATCGATTAATTTTCGACTCCACTCACGCTCGACGACTACTCAAATTTACCGATCGTGGTAAATTTGAGCATACGTGTTCCCCTGGACACGAATTTGATAAATTTCAACTGTAATTAAAATTTTCATTGCCATTTCTGCGAGCGGATAACTTGACATTTTAAATTCGCTTCAGCGAAAAAAAGGAAGCAGGACGCCAATCAGAATGGTTTGCAACTGAAGAAGAAAAAAAACGGAGCTCCTAACGTCACAAATTCAAGAGCGTTAGGTTTTTAAACATGAACCAGCGACTGCTTTTAAACTACCAATCAATTTTCTTTTCTACCGTTATTTCCAAAAAATCACGACCAGAACACCGTCAATTTCAAAGAAACGTACGCAAAGCATATTTGCAACCCAAACTGAATTATTTACACCTGCTCCACACATTATTTGTAAATAATAAAAGGCACGTTGATATACTATTTGAAAACAAAGAATAATTCCAATAATTCGCGAATGCAGTGGAGAAACCTAATCTGCATGCCCAAGAATAACAAGACACGTCACGCTTCAGAAAACATAAATCAAATCGATTAGTCGGGTTCCAAACTAATTTGCACGTACGTCTTGAACTTGCGGACGAAGCAAAAGTAGCCCATCGAGTCACGCAAGTTCGAATCGCACGGAAACTTACACGTGATCCTCTTCCTATTCCTTCAAAATACAGAAGGAGGCTTAAATCATAAGTTCTTGGGGCAAACGTGGCTTTTCTAAACTGCATCCGCGAATTTTCCGATGCGTAAGCAAAAGGTTCAATTTCCAAAACTAAATTAGTCTCAGTTGACACATCCATCAGAAATACTGTTGTTCAAATAAAAGAAGAACCCCCTCGAATGGTTTCTACAAAAAAACATACACATTTCTAGATAGAAACTTGAGCAGCATTTTCTTGAAATTATCCTCGAGCTGTACCATTTTCAAATCCGGATGATCTCAAAATTTCCGTGTAGCTGACAAACGCTTTCACAGTTATAATTGACTCTCGCATTTGAAAGTTAAGCGTAAATTTTTTTTTTCAACGTGGACATAATTCATTAGAATAAGTAAAGAACAAAACCCATTTTCATGTTAACCAAAATAATCTAGTCCAGGATCAACTGATCTAGCCTTACATCACGCAATCGAAGGAAATCTCAATTAACATGACCCAACTCAAATTTAGCTCGCCTGATCGTAAGACTCGATTGGTTTGGACTTGATTCGATAGAGTAGAGTTGATATAATTGGAGCTTCATTCGACTGGACCTGTCTTCATTCATATCTTTTGACCTTCACTGAGTTCTTATAACTTTGAAGCTATTAAGAAACCAACTGAAACTTCTGCAATTCAAACTAACTGAAATTACGGGGCACTGACTAAAACTCCAGTTCTTCAATCTAACTAAAACTACGGTAATTTAAACTGACTGAAATCCCTGTAATTTATTCTATTTTGAATCGATTGGCCTTAACACGTTTAGTGGGGTTTGAAGTTGTTTCGATTTAATTAAAATTATTTTGTTTGTACTAACTTTATATCAGGTAGTAGTTTTTTTTTTATAGTGCCGCAGGTTGCTCGTATCGAATTTGACATGAAGCAATTTGCAGCGTCTCGGAGAAAAAGGCAAAACTGCAAACGAAAAAAGCAACGCGGCAGTACAAAATTATGTAAGGTAAATTCTAGAATATCTACCAAACCCCCCTTCCCACCCAATCCAAATCCACTCAAAGACATTTTATTCCCTTCAAAGCAGGAAACAGAGTACAAATTGATAACAAAAATAAAAGTTCAGTGCGTATTTCAAGGTCTTTGAAGTACTTCGACGATGTAAAAGTTCCCTTTTCCATCGTCGAACATTCAGGGGAAAAAGTATGAACCCCATCACAGCTGTAGCAGTTCTCTATTCCATGATGGACGCCGTGATATTTTTTTTTTGATGATGGACTATATTTCAATCATGTTTGTTTTATTAAAATTAATTTAGCTTTGTTGAAGTTTGGGGTGATTTGCACAATTCCGGTTAGCTAAGTTTTATCTTGATCCTTTAAGATTTCAGAAAGGGTCTCTTCATTGAAATCTTGAGTGAACCTTGTGAACGCTGAAAAGAGGCAAATAAAGTGTTCTGTTCTGTTCATTCATAGAATATCTAGATTATTCTTTAGATCTAGAACTTTCAGGAGCAACTCCAAGGGGGAACCCGACTGACTGAACGGCCTGGCAACAAGAGAAATCGCTCGCCAAACTCGCACCCTTCCCACAACGGCGTTTCGCAGGGAAGGTTAAAGGGGGGAAAGAAGTCTCGCAGCGCGGGACGCCCCATATCTCTGAATTATTTCGCAGAGAAGAACCAGCATCGAGCATTTGGCAGACTCGATGATGACCCGGTTATCATACGCACGAGCCACATCGCTGCTATCCGAACCGCCATCAAGACGGTCATTTTGAATGCCATCATTTCCACACCATGCGTCGCAATTCAAACGATCTTCTCTTTCTACCTCCTCTTTCTCAACTTGGTGCTTGCACTCACAATCTCGTGCGGGGTACTCACATTCAATCCTTCGGCGTATGCATACCGCACAGAAAGCTCCAAACCGTAATGACGCGCGAAAACTTCCGAAGATTTACATTGTTGAACCCATTACAATTTCGTCGATATTCAATCAAATCCCCTACCTCCCAACCCCCCCCCCCTCCCGTTTCAGTTCATGTCACCCCCTTGAACTAAGAGTAAGAATGAAGAGAGTGGATCAAATTTGGATTTAAAAATGAAACGCATGCTCTTTCCGCAACAAAACTCAATTCCAAGGACACGACGATAAGTTTATTCTCAGGTATATCCCGAATGCTGAGCCTCATTCATAAACTTTTCGTGGAATACGAAGGTTTCCAGGCCAGAAGCGTGTGTAATATGTAATGTACAGTATTCAAAATTTTCGTATCTATGAACCGGTAGAAAATTAGGTTTTTTTTTGCGCAGCCAATTTATCGATGATTCTGCATCGAGGACCGGCTCGTCCCCATCCTCATACAACTGCAGAAAAAAAATGAAATGCATGCGTGGAAAAACAAAAAAACAATGCTTTAAAGAACAGCATTGCAAATATTTAAATTCCTCCGACAAAAAAAAATTGAGCTCCTTCTGACGTCAGAAGATAAGAATCCTGCATAGTTTTCTTCTGCAAAATTATTTTTTAATCGTGGAGTTGAGAAAAAAGATGTTTATTCAATTTTGTCGGGACTTAATTCCTAATTCCTGATGAACGGGCGATTTGATTAAATGCGTTCCCATCGAAGTCCATGGGACATCTCGATCACAAATACGGACGCTAAATCATATAGGGACAAAGGTCCAAGCACCAATTACGTCCGCATCTCGGGGTACTCCCCGAGAAGCGTACTGTGCATTCCAATTTCAGACAAATAAAAAAAAACTAACCTCTGAGCACGTGCAGCTGTGCGTAGGCGTACACGGGGTCGCCGACGCCATTCTCCGCAACACACTCGTACGGCGTCTCGTCCTTGACATCCCGAGCCGGGTCGATCCTCAAGATGAGTCCAGAGGCCGGGGCGCCGCCGGCGTCGCGCGGCGGAAACGACAGCGGCGTGATGATGTACCGCCCCGAATTGCTCTGCGCCTTCGGGTCGTCCGTGTCCGGCTTGAGGTTCTTCTCGCCGAGGCGCCACTGCAACGTCGGCTCCGGATCCCCCTCGGCGATGCAAATGAACATCGCGCCGCCACCCACCTTCACCGTCTGGTCCCGCGGCGACCGGACGATCTTCGGCGGATCTAATGATTTCCAAGGATCGAGAGAAAGAGAGGAGGGAAGAAAAAATTGCCAAGAGCACCATTAGAATCAATCCAATTTCTTTTTTCTTGGAAACGAAAGCGAACGGAAATATATTTTTAAAAAATAAGGCACTACGAACTAAAAAAAAAAAAACTTAAGAATATCAGCATTCCTCAAAAAATGAACACAAGCTCTTTCGCGGAAACTGAATTTCAAAGGGAATTTACTTCAACTTATATTTAAAAAAGATTTCAGTTTTTTCGGTCAACCAGGATTCACGTAATTTTATCAAGCCGCACAATTACTATGAAAAAAAATCAGTAATATTCCGTTTATCCAGGACTCGATTTTCAAGAATTGAGAGATGAAAAATTGCCAATAGGACTTTCAGAATGATTCCGTTTTTTTTTAGCGAAAGCAAATGGAAATATATTTTAAAAGAAACCAAAACGATTCGGGGAACTCATCCAAAGCAAACTGAGGTCTATCGGCATTTTTCAACGAAACCAACTAAATCTTCTTTTGCGGAATCTGAATTACACAAGGAATTAACCTCAACTTGTGTTTTCACAGAATTGTAAGTTTATTCGTTCATCGTGTACTGTATTCACGTTATCTAATCAAACCAATTAATCAGAATGAAAAAAGCAGAAAGACCCTGTTTATCCGGGATTCAATTAAGCATGGAAAGACGTCGATGAACCTCACGAAATAAAAATTCAAACGAATACGTAGCACTTCTTAAATTTATATTGTCCATTCATTTTATTACTTCGGCTATTGTATTTTAAGGATCATGAGAACGCTGACAAAATTGGATCTTGGGGAAAATGTTGTGCATTAGAAGATTAGTCTTGATACTGCATTTTGATCAGGACAAATTCGACTAATCACCAAGTCCGGATAATCGGAGTTCCACTTCGCGGAAAAAGGGAACGAATGTGGAGGGGGAAATTTGTTTCCAATAATTTTTTTTTAACGAAGAAAAGATTCGAATAAATAAAATATACAATTAGAAAAAAACCAAGGTCCTGAAACGATTTGAGAAAAAAAAGTGAGCGTTTTCTAGGACAACATCATCATCAAAGACAAAGAGTGAACACAGAAAAGCCCTTAAAACCAAGAACCATTAGTAGTAAAAAAAAGCAGCAAAAAACCAAGCCAAAAAAATCAAAGCGGGTAATAAAACTGAGAACACAAGAAAAAACCCCAGGCAAACGTGTCACACAGCAATTTCATTCCTACTCTTGGAATAAATCTTCATCATCACGACAAAACATCAATATCGTCAGATTGAATCCTTGGAGAGAGAGAAAAAAAAGAACCACCTGTCCTTAAGCAAACTCACGAGACAGTAAAATAATTCCAGGTGCTTCGTCCAAATTAAAAAACGTGGTATTCGACAAGCTCGACAAGTCGTCGAACCCGGAAAATGCAGCAGGTGACAAAAGCGTGTCACGCGAGGACGGGATCGACGACGTTGTAGCTGTAGTCAGTGACGATGACGACCAAGAGGAGGAGGAAGAAGAGGAGGAGGAATACGAATATTCGATCGAAAATTGCGCAAATGTTGAAAAATTGTCGCTGTCCGTAGGTTTTGCAGTCGACACGCTACTCGTTTCCTCCAATACTGTTTTTTTTCCCATGGAATTCGCAAAAAAAAGCACAACAAGGAAAACAACACACATGATTTTTTGCTGCAACGCTTTTTCTTCTTCCACACTGCTTCGCGACATTCGAACATTTTCCCATCATAAATCCGACGTAAGTAAAACTACACGGAATACGAGAGTTTTCATGAATTGTCAAGCTGACAAATAATCGACCAAGGATGAATCAAGTTTAAAATCATTGGCACTCCGCAACGTCATTCTCTGTCGTAAAAAGTGCCGAAATTTTCAGATGCTTTCAACGCAACTGGTGCCAATGGTAAAACAGTGGTTCAAAGCTCATGAATTTATTTTTGCTCGCATATTATTGTCACCGTATCCTCGCGATGCATCTAGATTTCCTAGCTTTCGAGTGAAAAATACTCGCAGGAAGAAGGACTTCTCACTCGAAATAAATAAAGCCTACTTCGCACATGTTCCACGAGTAAAAGCTTGGAATGCCAACACTTCCATCAACATTTTTCAAAAAGTCTTTACCACTCGAAATTCTTAGGAACTGTTGAAGAGGCTATTTCCGATATTCAGACATTCTTGACCTGAAGATAGCGGTTCATATCCTCAAAAATCCAACACGAAATGTATGTCTTCAGACGAATAGGCAAGGATCACATTGAATGATCATTCTATGTTCAGGATAATGGCCTGCGAGTTTTTAGGACGGTTGGACCTCTTGGAATTTCTTTAGTACTGCTACTGTATTGCATACTTCAGGAAACTTTCAATGCACCCACTCAAGCGGAAATTCGATTCGAACGTATTTTCTACCCCGGAAAAAATCTCAGATGTCAGCAAATAATCCCGTAGGTAAAAATCTCTAAAAATTTCATAGACGACCTGCTCAACGGGTTTCCCCCCTTTCTCTTTTGCGCAGAATACGCCAACCAACCAACCCTCCCATTATATCAAACTGCCAATACGTTCGTTTTCTACATGCGTAAAGCATAGTCGGTGCAGAATTATTGACGATATTATTCCGGCTCGGAATCACACGCGTAAATAATTCTTCCAGTGGTTCACCGACCGTAACTGGACTCGATGATTCCGCCGAAACTGCCCTCCGACAGGCAATTAAACTTGTGCAAACGGAACGGAATTTTCTTTTATTTAGCTTCCAATACGTAGAAACGGTTCTCATGACTAAGAAATGTGAACGAGAATTCTCTCTCTCTGGTCGAAGAGGGGGGGGGGCGAAACTGACGACAGGAATTCTTTTTTTGTTGCTAAAATGGCTGCCAAAAAGTTAACAAAAAGAAAATAAAAATAAATACAGTGCATTGAATCCCTTTCGATTTGAAACGATTCAAAGACGAGAGTCATTGCTTGCCAATCCTTCCCTTCAATCGGAAACGCAACCCGGGGACTCCAACAGACAATTTTCACGTCCTTTTGTACGAGTGCGAGAAGAAGGAAGACGCATCATTACGAAAGCGATGAGAATCGCTCGGAGAAGCTTTGTACCGGCAACCCCGTCGGGATTTCCCGGACGACCTTCTTCGAGCCCTGCTCGATACTCGTCCCCCCGCGCTTCTTCATTTCCAATCCCCGAACGCATGGGGAAACTTGAAAGTATTCACGAGATCGAGTGGTTATTCCTGCCAGGTTTTTTTGAATTTTTCCACACAAAGCATACGAGAAAAGAGTCATTTTTCTTACAGTGAGGGCCCCGAGATGCGGACGTAATTGTTGCTTGGACCTTGTCCATATGCTGAAGTTTCCGCATGTGGGATCCCGTTTTCACATCGACTTCGTTGGGAAATTATTTAATTGGTTCTCCAGTTTATCAAAACTTAGGAATAAGTCCTCCGAAAAATCAAATGTTAACATTTTTGAACTTCAAGATACAGAAAATACCTGCGCAAAAATTCGCCAAATCTGATCTTTCGGCATCAAAAGAAGCAGAAGCGAAGAACCAGAACAAATCTTGCTATACTGTGAACAGATAAATGGAAAAAACTCCGATGAAAGAAGCAATGAATTAGCCTGTTATGATTCTGAATGAGAAAATTTTTAATAAAACTTATCTCTACATTTTTGTAAATACGAAGTACTGTACTGTAGTTCAATTTTTTCAAGAGATATCCAAGTTTTTGAAAAAAAATAATTGTTCTCTTTTCTTATAAACCAATTTCACTGTAGAGAACCCTTGCAATATGAAGAGAGAACCTTATGCGCTTATGGGAAAAAAATTCGTCAACAGAAAAAATCGTTGTAGAAAGAGTCCACTTGAAAATTCTGCATAACTTTTTTTTACTGAAAGAAAATGCATTGTTGGAAGTCCTATTCTTGATGTAGACACCAACACCCCCCCCCCCCTTACCCACCATGTTCTGATTACATTCGCGGACTTGCTCTTGTCAGCATTCTCTCAATTTTCTCCCAGCATAACGGAGAGCACTTTGTGAACTTTTTTTTTTCCCGACAAGGTCTTGGTCAGTGTCCAAGTTTATTCTTTTCCACTGAATCGTGAAGTACCTCAAGTTACTCTCCTTGTCATGCGGTCGGAGAGGTCGTTATGCACCTCGTTCTTCTCTTTGCGCTTGAAACAAGACGAGTTTTGAGCTGTTCCGACTAAATCGGTTTAAAGTTGGGCGGGAAGACAATGATTTCTTGTCTTCTGGGATCGAGGTCGATTCGTGTTGATGTTGGAGGGATGATTGCGATGCTCTTCGGAGGACATTTTCTGAAATTCCTCCGGCGAGTGGGGAATTCTGCCGGGACAATTTTGACTTTCATCATTAAATTTTGAGTGACGAGAGAAAATTCAGTCAGTTAGTAGAACAAGTTTTTTTTCTCGTTCAGAACGTTGAATTTTTGTTCACTTGATGAATTTCTTGAAAAGTCAAATTCAGACCCAGCGTTTTTACAGCAACGCGTGCGGCAGTATGTTATATACTCGAGAGTAAAATACAGTACTCCGATGCTGAAACGTCCCTCGAATTTTCAGGTCCAATGCGAGAAGAGTTCGTTGACTGCGAAGACACGCTTTCACTTTCGTATTATGGTGAGAAACTCTTCTGTTCACGCAGTACTCAGATACAGTATAGATAAGTTGAAAAACTTTAATTATCTCCGTGAACACAATTCATGGCAGTCGAGAACAGAAAAATAGGATCGCGTTGATATTTTTCCGCGATCAATTATTTTTGCAAGCGGAATGACCATTATTTCACTTTGGGGAAAAACACTTTTCCCCGTGGTTTGCATCTTGACGCTTTGGGTTTTTATTTCAAGTCGGATTTCGCACGAAACGCTTTAGAGAAGTAACGTATACATTTGTCCATTGAGTTGAAATACTGTTTTAATTATTGGATTGGTTGGTTGCACATTTTCAGATCACCCCATGGGCTATTGCCATTTTTCATGTGTGAATCACAGACCCAATCAACAATAATTTTTCAACTTCAAATTTCCAGGAAAGGAATTTACTGAATATGGAAAGTCAAGATTCTCTTGGCAGCACCCAGTTTCTCAATCTCCAGCACGATTGGGTGAAAATAAGAGATAAAATTCATGAACTTTTCGCTGGGTGTCATTCAGGAAATGCGAAAAGCAGAACAAGCGTTCTGAGCCGGAAACTGAATGTTTACCGTGCTTCAGAAAATTTAACGATCGGGTGAAAATGAGAAATTCAATTCGTAAACTTTTGGCTGTGTGTCATTGAGGAAATGCGAAAAGCACAAGCGTTCTGAGCCGGAAACTGAATGTTACCGTGTTTCCGAAAATTGCTTCGTAACTCGGCGGGCGTCTATTTAGATTTCGTTCAAAGATAGAAAAAACTATGCTTTTGTGGGAAACGAATGGGATGCGAAGGATGCTCTTTTCTCGAAGCTCGTGTAGTGGCTTTTTGGTTTGCATTTCCCTTGATTCGGCGACTTTATTGCACGGAACGAGCAACGCCCACGACTTCCAAAGTCGCTCGGTGCCTCGCCTTCATTGCTGCAGCAGTAGCAGCACCTCCAAAAACACTCGCCCGGGGCCCCAACTTGTTCCCCGGAACCAGGGCATTGCTGAGAGGGTTGCTGAAAAATTCTCTTGCTAAGTTCGTTACGCGACGGGGGAAATTACCTGGTCCCAAGTGAGCATTATGGTGCAAAATCTGGAACTCGAGGAAGGGACGCACGGTATCCCGTTTTTTTTGAGCTCTGAAAAATTGATGCATGGCTGAAGAGTGAGGTTAGAAACTTGAATTAGCTGCTCAATTATACTGTACTTTGAAACTTTTAAAGCTAATCCAAGATTTCAGATGCCTTCGAAATGTTTCATGTAGACTCTCCCTACTACGATCTTGTCTAGAACGATTTTTATCTGCATAACAATGTTATACGAGTTATCTACGTAGTCTAAGATGAAATCATCTCTACAACGATCCTTTTTATTTGCCCTGAAATTCAGTTGCAGAAAGCGTTCACATAAATGCGGTTGAATTGAACCGCAGGATTGAGTCCTTCAAAAATCGGCATTGTTTTTTTATTTATTTTACAAGCCCAGATGTTTGGACTGACAGTCGCGCACTTTAAAAATTTATTTTTGTCCTATTGGCATAGCCCATAGAATGTATCCCAATGATCACATTTGAAGCAGTAACTTTGTCGTCTAGATCAGCGTTCTCCAAACTTTAAAGGCCCGCGGACCGGCAAATTTCGTCAACATTTTTTGCGGACCGGCAATTTCTCATAAATTATCTACGGACCGGCAAAGTTTCACACATTTATGCAGACCCAAAAAAGCGTTGCTTGAAAAAATTCATTAGGTATTTTTAAAACTTTCTGCTTTTTTGTAAAAATTAATAACTATGACGCAGCTATGTCGGAGTGTCTTCAACAAATTTGAAAGATTGCTTGTAGAGAGATTTCTCAGAATCAAGAAATTAAAATAATATATTTCAGCAGGTGAAATTTTGAAGTGTTATTAGAAGAAAAACCAACTTTTATTTTTCACCACATAATGTCAACTGCCATTGTCTTATCCAAAATTTAAGACAAAGATAATGGACTTCATTGCTACTTTTGATAAATTTATTATGATGCAGAAATTCCCGCGGACCACGGATTGGGCACTATGGTCTACATTTTTTAGAACGTAATTCGAATACGGCGGGGCTGTTGCACTGACTTGCACTCGACGGAGAATTCGTCACAGTAGGAGTTTCCCTCAAAATCATAACATTCAAAATCCTGACAGGTATATTGGTGCAAGTCAGAAAATGCCACGTGAGCATCAAGACCACGAGGAAATATCAGTATGCCTCCATCAAAGATTCGACATTTGGAAATTCTTTTTCTCAACACTCCTAAATAATCAACAAAAAAGAGAGAGAAAAAAGGAAAGGAAACCCCCGTTTCTGCGAAATCTCTGCCACCGAAAAAGGAGTAAGGGGGAGTTGGTTACGAGCGTGAGCAGGGCCTCTCTGTATTAGTGACCTGACGTAGCTGCGAACAGGTCGTCGAACGGCTTTTCGTTCGTAAGTGCGACTTAGAGCTAACTCTAGAAACCGCTCGAGAACTCAAGCCCTTCGTTCTGGGCCGTTTTTCCGTCGCGAGGATTTTTAAAGCTCGCGGGAATTAGAGGAGAAAACTCGATTTCGCGTGGGATCCAATTCACGCTCTCGCGCGAAAGAGATCAATCCTTTCGTGAATGCGATCCAATCAAATTCATCCTCTGCAAGTATCTAGGAGTTTGAGGGATAAGAAAAAAAAATATGAGAAAATTTTGAATTTTCGTCGTAAAGAATTTTGTGTCAAGATTCGATATGAAATTTCGGAAGCAAAGGGCATCGCGTGAAACTTCTGTTCATCAAGAAAAGATTTATCGAATTGATACAGAATGCGGTGGGCGATTTATGCGGCGGAGTTGACACGGAGAATAACCGACTGTTCCAATTCACCCTCGTTGTGAATTCGATTTTTAAAACTAATTGAATAACTTAGAAAAAAACACTCCTCTCAACTGGGCTGTCTTTCTCTCCAGTAGAATTCACTGCTTTCCCTACGCCTTGATTAAGTCGGTCGGTGAAATCACCCACTTTCTCTTGCCGATCGAACAAATTTTAATTTCTTTCGGACTCGAGCATTCAATCGGAAGCTGGCCCTCACAAACGGAGAACATAATTTAGTTCAGTCTTCACCTTTCTATACACAGGACGCTGTTATGTGCAAACATTTTATTTTTATAAAAATTTGTGCAAGAGATAATTCAATCCAATTCCATGATGCGCATTCATTATCCTTTTCAGGGTCCATTTCTCTTCTTTATCTAAACATTTTATTTGTCATATAAGTAGATCGTCCCTTTTTACTTACCATATAAGTAGAACGTCCCTCTCAAAGTTAAAAATTTTACCTCCCTAGACCCAATTTAGGTTGGGTTCATTAATATTCAATTTTTTGTGCATCTTTTCCACGTAAGTACGTCGATATTTCATTTTAAATAATCGTCGTTCATCCAATAAATTTGAAACGTTTTCTAGTCTTCAATGTAGTGTTTTAGCGTTTATTTTAAATGAAAGGATTTTTAAAATATATTTAAGAAAGCATTAAAATATACGGTATTTTCATGCACTGAAATAAAAATGAACCTTTTCTAAAAATCTTCGTCTGCGAGTGGTATAAAATAAATGTGTGGTTGCGCTTGAAACTTCTTTCTCTTTTCCCCATAGCCTTGGCACTTCCGCAATAATTCTGGGGTAAATTGAAAATTTATTCAGCACAGAAGTTTTTTTAAGGGGCGATCTCGAAAAACGAAAAGCTGGATTGAAAGAGAAATATGGAAAAGAGTTTCTTCGAGCTTTTCCCAGTTTTAAATTATATTAATTCTGAAATGCTGCATGTGATGTCATGCGTAGTAATTTCTTGCACAGAATTAATATGAAAAGACTGTGGGTTTAGTTTGTATGTATGCATAACAATGATAACCAAGTATTTTGCACTTGTATGGTACCTCGTGTTCACATGGGAAATGTCCTACATGCATGGATGATGAGCTCTTAAAATATGCTACTCTATACACCTTTCATGCATAAGGTGCATACGATAGATTGCCATCTTAATGATCAAATCGTATACTTTTCAAACCACCTGAATTGTTTATATCTTTACCTACTCCAGCAATCATTGTAAAATATCTTGCATGTTTCAAGGCTAACATTTTAGAAATAGGAACACTCCGGGAAACTAAATGTTTGACGTTTTTTGAGTATCTAAAGATTTTGCTCCATTGAGAACGCCGTTGATCCATTGATCGCTCCATTGCTTACAAAACCAGCAAAATTTCTAGAATCGACTATGAAAAAAAGAGAACCTTATTCGTTGAAAAACGATAAGGTACCGTCAGAAGTGCCCACGTGACACATGGAAAGTTCGAGGGTCTTTAAGGGGCGAAAAATGATTCCATATATTTTATTTTCATGTTCGGGAAGTAACCCGAAGAAAGGAAACAAAATTAAAAAATAAACTTGAAGATTTTAAATGTTAAATAGCTAAAATGCCACGAAAAAGATCATATCAAATTACTAGCTTTCCGATCACGTCTAATCTCCTTTGCTACAGCAACATTCGCGCGAAAAACGCAACCAGATGAAAAAAAAAATCCTTGAAAAACTTGTATGCATCTTGGAAATCGTTGCACTCAACACAAAAACGTTTCGGACATTTTATGGAAAAAGGGGGGGGGGGCTCTCAAGACTTCTCACGGAAAAGTTAACGTTTCCACAAGCTGGAAAATCAAGGCCTTCAAATCCATGTACAACAGTTAACTTCAATTGGCGTGAAGAAGATACAGCAAGTCAGCAACGAGCCCAGGTACACAACACACCTGCACTAGTTTTCCTCTCGGAAAATACGCATTTCTCGGCAAGAAAACTGGGCCCAGTCGAAAGAAACCCTAGAATCATCACGCCGCGGGTACGCCGGACAAAGCCCGAAAAAATAAATATAAATACAATATATACATACTGTACTGTGCAGTATATACAGTATATTCCAACCACGGAAAAGAAACGACAATCGACAATGGCACACGTGATTTTCGGTCCGTGGCTTTCGGTGGGGGTCGGGCGACGAACTCTGAACCTTACCTTGGGCACACAATGCCCACCAGATGTTTTTTTCCGCGAAGCTCCTAAACCACACGCGAACACCCAGACACAAAAATACCAAGATGGGAGCCATTGACCCAAAAGTTATATATTGCACCCCGCGAACAAAAGGAAGAAAGCAAAAGAAAAGAAGAAAAAAATTCCCGGAAATTCTTTGGCAGATCAGAAAATGTGCGGGGGAATCGCTCAGACAACTCATCACGATCCCGAAGTGAACGTTTGAGTCCGAAAAATTCAAACTTCCTTTGAAACCCCGAGAACCGCGATTTACGACCGGATGCGGTCATTTTTCGTAGGTTTTGAGTAAGTCGGGATGTTTATCCGCGGCTTTTCAGTACCAAGAGCGGCTATGGAACGAAAAGCAACAATTTAACTAGAGTTACTAGTCTTCGGGCTACTTGAAGGGTGCCCCTAGCTCAAATAATCCAATATCTTAGGGACACTCAATACTACTGAAAAATGTCCATCTACGGATCACAAAACAAAATCAAGATTGACACGAAATCATTCCTGACTTTCCTTAGAATTTCCCAACTTTGAAACTTGTGATGCTGAAATTTCCTGTCGGGAAGACAGTATTATTGCCTTACAGTATAAAAAACTTTATTAGGAGTATTCGAGAGTTAGGCTGTTTTTTTTCGACAAGCAATATACAATACATTACATTATCATTTCGAGAAGAATAAAACACGTTCCTTAGTCCTTATGCAGGAACATTCCCCGAAAGAATTTGATTCAATTCTCTAAAATAATTCCCCAAAGAACATTTTATGCACACAGAAAATTATAAAAGCACGCATGATGGTCAACAAATTCTAGGAGTAAAACTCCGCTTCAACTCGGGTACTTTTTCCAATTCAAAGGCCCCAAAAAGTGAGAATTTCACGTCAGTCCATCCCGACATCGGAAGCTATGATCGTTATCGTCCCGTGAAACAATTTCAGAACATCAAACCGATTTTGGACATCGTCTTTTCAACAAAAAAAAACCAACGGCATTGATTTGTTATGGCTGCTTTTAGCCATTGCGACCCAAGTAACTTGCCCAATCCCAGCAAGGGCACCCAAATAATGTCACCTGGCATTTGAGTAATTAGTCCTAGCCTAGCATTCAACTAACCTAACCTTTTACTGCCAATGAAATGAAAATAACACGCATTATTACTGAATTACATTCAGACGACCTGACGACTGTTGAGTAACTTGAAGCAACACGCGCTCTGCATCTCTTTTACCTGACCTAATATTCAGAGACAGAAATCAATTTAAAATATCGGATAGAAAATACGACGAAAACGCGGAGTGTATTTGAAACACATGTTTCTTGGTACAAGCTCTAAAATTGAAATGTCTCATTCTAAATCGAAAGCACAGTTATAGACAGTCGTGGAAAAAAAATACGGCAACAGGCAAATACGACGAAAGGTTCTGTGAAAGGTTTTCAAAATATTCTTATAAAAGCAAGTACGATCAAAGAACGACTGCCCACTTCGTTTACGCATCTCCTTGATCCCGAAATTGCGAGATTCGTACAATTTTCTTCCTCCTTTCATTTCCTCTTCTTCGCATATCAGCATAAAACGGGACAGACGTTTATTATGACAATCCTCTCGTTACTTAAACAAGAGTTCAATGGCCAGTTTGCGTGGGATGATCATAAAATCGACAGGCTGCGTGGGTTTATCGGGTTGTACTCGTTTCAGTAGTGCTGTGTTAGTCGTTATTCGGGGGTCAAGTGTGGGCGCAATGTCATGATGATTCATAATGAAACCTTTTTAATTTGCATACTTGCCTCAGCCTTGGATTCTATTTTTTGTAGATGCAAAGCATGCGTATTCAAAAACATTCATGAAACACTTCCACGCCGGATAAGATCATTCGTTCTATAAATGTATTTTCCCACAACACGCACTACTAAAATCCGTTTATCAAAAATGAGATTATCCACTGTTGATAAACCGACCAAATGATTTCCCCGAAATGTTTATGCAACATACGATCAATTATTGTAAGACCCCTCTAACGAAATAACAAGTCAACTGGAGAAAAAGTATAATTTATAATTTATCACGATAAAGCACAATAATAATGTATGGACCAACCTACAAAACCATTCCTTGCCCATTTTAGTATTATGATAAAGGTGAACAAAACTGAAATATAATTTCACGACCAAGTAAAACAGGACTTTCCTTTTGTGTTCGCTCATTTCATGTGCGCATCAACGAAGAACCATTACTCAAATTATTATGATTATGAATCAAACATGGCCCTTTCGGCATCTATGATCAGCGGTGGAATTCACAGAATGTCTCAGGAAATTTCACACGAAATATTCCGGACAAAATCTTGGTTTCAGTCAATTCAGTGAATCGAATTTAGCTAATGAACTGAGACCAAATAAATCTTTACATTTTCTAACGAATGTTTTCAAGGATGGTTTCCGGAAATTGTTAAAGATAATGAAGTGCCGTTGATTCGCGCAGGGAGAGAAACACGTTAAGCAGTGGAGAACTCATCATCTCAAAATATCCTCGGATCTCTTCGTCTTCCTCTCGAGGAGCTCTTCAGAATTAATGCACGGAAACACACTCTTCCCATTTGAAAAAAGAAAAAAACAAGAAAAAAGAAAAATAAAAAAACCTATCCCAGACGGAGAGAAAATGCTGTCTCTTAATGAAAACCGAAGGCATCCATCTGGTTTCCCTCTGGGGTAATCCAATTCATAATCCACCACGGCCCTCGGAGAAATAACCCAGCCAGTGGAAACCCAGCAACGCCAATTCCCCCCGTTTTTGTTCTGCCAATTAATACATTCGATGGGTGCGTCATTCGTGCGAAAACTGTTCTCTCCAGCAATGAGCCGTGAACGGAAATCAGCAAAGCGAGGACTGACGCAGCTTTTGCAAGAACGACGATACGCTTGGACCCGCTTCGTTTCGTTCGCAGCACAAGCAGAAAAAATTCGTCATCACGCAAACCTATCAACTATTATTTCACGTGTTTTCGATTTCTTCACAGCCCTTATATTCCGAAACCACGTAACTGGGCTTCTGTCATTCAAGTTATACCCAAAATTTTCTTCAAGAATCGAATCAAAGCTAAAAATCTCCTCGAGGAGAGAAAATCGTTCCTTCATGACTTGAAAAAGTCACTTTTAAAATGTTCAGCTTCCTCATTTCTTGCTCTCCGTACTTCGAATTACTTTCGAGTCCCTGACTGAATTCCCTTGAAGATAATTCCTTGAAAAATCCCCAAACTCGAAGGCTTTCCTTCATAATTCAAATTTTCCGGGTGCCTTTTCGCTGTTATTTTACTGAAACAGGAAAGGGCCAAGCAATTCAACTATAATTTGATGGGATTTGGGAAGGGAGCAAAAGCTTAAGGGGCAAATGAACCTCTTGCCTGAAACTTCAGCATACCGTCAACTCATTTAAAAGCAATTCAAAGCCCAGAAGATCATAAATTACTGTAAAATTTCCCATAGGCAAAAATGTTTGGTTTCCTCAACTCCAAACCTCCTAAATCGTTTTATTTTACTGGTTTATTTAAATTTGAATTGGAAAGGTTTATTCGTATTATTTATTTAAAAGCGAGAATTTTAATTTTCGCGACCCTTCAATGAAGCAATACTACAGTTTTTCACTCAGGTTTATTTTTTCGCTCGGCTCGAGACCTTTAAAAGCGGGGGATCTTCTTTCCCCTTGGCCTCAAGAAGTCCAACTCAAATTTTAACCATGCGAAATCCCCTTATTCCGACACCAAATCGCAATTTTTCAAACGAACTTCCGAACGCCAGCATCATCGTCCCCTTACATGCACTCCCCCGCCTAAACAGGAAATGCCATTAGAATAAGACGGAAATACGCTTATACGAGAACACTGTACGTACTGGTGGTACTCTCGTTGATCTTCGCCTCACACGAAATACGAATAGACTACCCGTAAATACGAGGGATATTTCCTTACTAGAAGAAGCGAGTGTAAAGAGTAAAAAGATGAAATGGATGTTCAGTTGTTCTCTCTAGCGAAAGAACGACGGGTTTCTGGCGGCGGAAAAGGTGATGACACTGCACGGATGCCCGTGGAACCGCGAATCCCATTTCCAGATACCTTCCGGGCAGAAGTAATCCGCAAGTCGGGAATTTCCCTGCTTCCGTCCGGAACCCAGTGTTATGGAATAAAAAATTCTCGCTGCGTGTTCAATCCCTGGCTTGACGAAAAAGCCTTTTCTTACCCCCTACCCCCCTTTTTCTTCCTCCTCGACACATACCAGTCATATTCGTGCGGTGCGACTCATTCCTCATACACGTGCCGAGGCGAGAGCGGGTCTTCTTACATTTTTCAATGCGAGCCCTGACGTCTACCCGAGACAGTATTTTCGCATGAGCACGTGGACGTGGGAGGATAAGAAAGTCTGACAATTTTCAGGTTTTGAAAAAGCTTCTCAAAATAATACGGTAATGTAACAGGCTTCTAGATTCTTGACTGTTGCTCTGCTTGGTTACTCGAGTCTGAAAGCGTCCCCAGTTGGCCGTTGCTCTTGGTTCTTTTATATCCGTGGTTTCTTCTCTGGAGAAATTTGTTGCATAGAACTGTTGCCCGAAATAAATTATAGGTAGACTCTAAAATTTATACCGCTATGCACAAAGTGCGCACTTAACAATCACATCAAATGCTAAACCAATCAAAGGTTCGTGCATGGTGGTGTTTTTTTCTCATCACAGCGTAAATTTGGTTAATAGTGAATCTTATAAAGTGTATCAATCAAATAATAATCATTTACTCATCCTATATCATCAACGTTTGTTTATAATATAAGATGGGGTCAACTTACGTTATTGGGATCTTGGCGCTGTTTTAAATAAACTTAGTTGAAGAAAGCATATGAAAAACTAATTTCCGTCTCTTGAAGAAAAATTTGAAGTCAACTAGAAATTCACACTTCATAGCAACAAATTTTCATTTCTAAAAGAAACTGGCTTTTGGCTCTCATTCAAGATTCATTCTGAGCAATTCCTGGTCAGTAAACCGAGTCAGTGTTTGCGAGCTACCAATGGTTTGAATTTAAATAAATATAGTGCACTTTTTACTCAGTCAAAAATGTTTCGATCAACGCTCAATCCAAAATCAACTGCGCTGGTTATTTTTGCGCTCTTTCTATTTCCCTATTTTGAAGCCGTTTCTTCGTAAACATCTCGAATCACATCGACATTCAACTTCTCCCAACAACAAAAGAACACCCACACTTACTCCACTTTTGCCATATTTCTTCCAGAGCCTGACGGTACAATGGAAAAATCATGCGTACCAGATGATAAGCACCTCCGTATCGCCGTTTGAAAAACCTTCACCTCATACAATACATCATTCCAATGCAAGCATATTTTCCAGCATATTTGAAAAATGTTCAATTATCAGAGAATTGTATCGTTTGCTTTCGATGAAAAAAAAAGCGATATCCTCAAGATATATAAAAACATTCAAACCAAAGCAGACGCGGTGAGAGAAACAAAAATAAACGGCCAGCTATCAAGGATATCGTCAATCTTCCGAAAGTTGTTCGGCCTTTCCATTCAAAGAGGAGGAAATTTGATGTTTTTTCTAAAAACCAATAAAGCTTTCCCACGGCAACCAAATAAAAATAAAAAATCACATGTCCAATTCGGATGGATGATAAAAAAAAATGTAGCACAACTTTCGTAGCATCCTACGTATACCAACACACACACACACACACGCCACGTTCGAATCAAGTTGAAGAGCTTCCTTCCCACCTTTCAGGAACACGCGGCAGCGAAATGAGGATCATTCGAGCTAAACGCGTATTTGGGAATTACATTCGCGTTTTTCGGTTGTCCAAACCAGCCCTGAAAACGGGCGTATCTAAATTTATAATTAGCCCGACAGTTCACGCATACGTTTACCATCGTAGCTCTCGAGGAATAAATATTATACTGAACAGGGATTATTTGAGTAGGTCCTATTTTCAGATGAAACTTCAATAGGAATTTTGTAACGAACTTTTCGGTGGCAGAGGGTATCGTTTACCTTACAAATGATCAAAAACTGAAAAAAATGAGATCAATGGATTTCGAATCATGGTATGAGTAGGAAATTTTATGAAAATCCAAGAAAATACAATGGGAATTTTGTAACGAACTTCTCGGCGGCAGCGGTCACTGCTTACCTTACTTAATTAAAAGCTGGAAGAACATGACATCAATGGATTCCGAATTATGATAAGTAGGATCAGTATACTTTATTAGCATTCATCTGAATAACAAAACGAACCATTTTTCTACAAAACTCAGGCAGAAAAGTGCGATGCGTGTGCTGGTCATCAGGGAGTTTTCGTACGAGAAAATTATGAACGAGAAATCAGATTTGGAACTTATTTTGTTAAAACAATTCAAGTTGTTACCATTATTCACACGATCACTACGTTCTACACCAAAATTTAAGAAAAGTGCATGCTGTAAACCAGTAAAAATTTGGATGTTCGCATGTCGCGAAACACGGTGATGGGTTTTTGGGCAGATTCTACGCCAAAAAATTGACGTGCCCGTCTTACTCGAGGGAACGTGGGCACTCGAATAAATACGCAACGTTAGAACTAAGTACCGTAATCCAAAATTCAGGGGAAGTCATGGAGAAAAATCGAAGAAAAGGGGAAAATCATTACTTTTTCGGGATGGTTTCCTTCCGGGGTATGCCTTAAATTCAAAGCATTGCGTAGAAATATTCCTACAACTTACTGAATGACCACGTCTTTTTATTTTTTATTTACGGTAAATCTACGACACTGAAAAGCTTTTTTCTGCTCTTCTAATAGAAGCTTTCGCAAAATGTAAGTCCGATCATCCATGAATCATCCTGGAACAACAAAAAGGAATACCATATGAAACCTTTTCTTGGACTATTTTTAGTTATATTTCGTTCAACGTACGTTATAAATTATAGTAAATTGATTCAAAATTCAGCGTGAAAAGCTCCTTAATAGCTTCCTCGCGATCTTTCAGCATTCAAATCTTCCGGCATAATGTTATAAACAAAATACTCGAACGAAGGTAATTTGTACGTCAATTCGTGCTTGTCAACACACTCGATAAATACCATGAACATCGTTCATCGATCGTTTCAATCGAGAAGATCATGTCCCAAAAAAACGGAACCGTTTCAAAGAAAATAGATTCAGTTCATCATCAGGTTTTTCCCCCCGTCAGAGAGAAAAATTGGTTCGATAAATAGATGCAGATGCGTCTTACGCATTCCACGTGCCAAGCACGACGAAATTCGCAGTTTGGAAAGGGGAAGGAAACCAGACAACACGACGTGGATCTCCAACAGCTGGAAATTCCATTATACGATTGAAGAGCGATAACAACGGAACGAGCAGTTCACAACAAAATGCACGGAATATTCTAACCCGTTGATGGTCGATATCAGGAATGAAATCTTCGGCAAACGGCACAACAATTTTTTTTTTTTGAGAATTACAAGCGAAGGAAAAAGGCTGCTCGTTCAAGCGTGCGCCCACTTGAGAGACACGAGGATATTTTTTATAATGTTGTCTTTTTTCTGGTCAAATTATTCGAATTTCATCAACAAAAATAAAAACAAATAGCCCACTCGTCTCTCTTCAAACTACTGCGTCTCATGCAGCTATTTTTCTCTTTCCTTGCCTCGAGAACAGATTTTTACCACAGTATGTCATGATAACTAATTGTTGACACACAAGAAAAGCTACTTAATAACCGTTATTTTCCGCGCTTAAAGTAACAAATAAAAAATGAAGCGCGGAGAGCTTCCGATTGTTGCATAGAAAAAATTATTCCGAATTTATTTTAGCAGATTTATATTTATACGTGAAAAGTTTCAATTTATAATGAAATGTTTTTGTTAAAAAGAAGTCACTAGAAGTCATTTTTGGGCTTTCGGTCCATTTGAAAGTCATATCCTAAAGCGTCCACAAGACATTTTGAAATACACAGAGGTTCACTTTCTTCATTTTTAGATGTTGGCCAAGACTAGAGACAAGGGTCAATTTGAAATGAGGAACATTTTCTGATATCACGTGAGCAAGAACGAAATGTCGGCCCTAGAGAAAAATATTTTCCATGTTTAGACACACAAAAAAATGCGTAACAGCCCTTGGGGAAAATAAAAATTTTTCATGTTTTGATGATGGAAAGGTGAAATAAATGGAGTGGTCCTGGCATCATCAAAGTACAGTAAATTCAAGTTTCTGACCCGTGAAAAATGACAGAAAATATTTCTGGCCTCTTCCCTTTCCTTCTCAAGGCGAGAGACTAATCGATGCCCTGGGGATGATGGCACGATTTCATTTAAGTGACAATAATCATCGTCTCAATACGTTACCCTTGCCACAAAATGATGCGAGGAATTGTATTGAGCCTCCTTCCGAGGCAAAATTTTCAGAGCTCTATCTTAATACTGCACCTACTTGAAATAAAAAAAAAAAGAATCCCAAGAAGAAACTCGAAAAACATTCGTTTCTTTTTCCAGTTGCCATCAATTGAATTATTGCTGAGACGATATCAGAAATATTCTCCCTTCAACGTCGATCGCCAAAAATCTCAGAATGTTCATATTACACCGAAGTTGGTCTGATTTCATTTCAAGAGCTCCATTAATAGAATTTAAAAAATCGAAATGTCACAACGATACGCGGAAAAACGTGGAGAGAAATACATACATAGCGCAGTAGTTTCATGAGCAAACCTCACATCCAAGGGCAACTTTCAACAATAAATAAATCCTTCCGCAACCCCACGGTTGAAATCGATGCAACATTTCAGACAGTTTCCCTCCAAACGGGAAGTTTTGTGGCTGGCAGCAGCAATGGATTCCGGAAGAAACGTACCATTTTATTGAGCTTTAGGGCAGTACTGGCCTGCATATGTTGTATTCCAGGCATGTTGAAAAGCGGTTTCGCTTGTTTCTTTTTCCTTTTTTTTTCCCCCACGCAAGCAATCCGAAGGATTAAGCTCCCAACACCTTCTCATAATTTTTTTTTCCTTTTTTTAGATCCTCGAAAAATACTCCGGATTTCCTTTCTCAACTCCCTGTACACCATCTCAAAGTGCCACGGACGAACGTCGAAGAACGGCAATGAAGGCGTTTGGACGGGAATAAAGAGGGACGACGCATAAGATGATGGGAGAAAGAAGAAAAGAAAAACGGTTGCGAAAATGATAGGCACTCCCGTTGAGCAGATTTCGGCAGCGGCTTTACGTGCACAAAAGGCCCGGCGGGACATGAAAAGGCCGAAAACTGCCTGCAATATTCCAGCAGGGATCGGATCTTATCGCGCGCGCGCCGAAATCACTGCTTCTCCTACGCTTTCACTTCTCTGTTAACATTCCCTGCTTCTGGGGGTTCTTCCCAAGTCACACGGGGCGAAAGTAACCAACAAAGCAAAACAATAATGTTCCGACAAGTGCTGACGTTGAACTTGATATTTGGCACACAAACACACACAAAAAACATACAGTCGAACCTCTTCAAGCAAAACTTCGTCAACAAGGGAGCAAAAAAAAAAAAAAACTGAGTTAAGAAAATAAGAACGTTTTTTTTGGGGAAAATGGAGAATACTTACAGGATATCGTAACCTGTAATATCCTGGGCCTTAAATTGCTTCCCGAATGCTGAAGTTTAAGGCAGAGGTTAATTCGCCCAATTCAAGTTACTCGTCATGTATCAAGTAACTTTTTATTCATTTTTTTGTGTCAGTAAATAATCGCCAAAAGCCTCCAGCAAATATGAGTCATGAAGGGTCGAGGAAAATATATAGTTTTATAATTTTTCATTCGGAATTCACACAGAGCATTGGGAGAAGTTGACATAGAAGGGTACAATGTTTGATATGGAGAGGTTCGAAGTGAACATCATCTGGGCCGATGATTGACTTTCTCCTTACGACTAATAAAAATTCAAAAAAAATGACAGGATGAACCTGGGCCCATGTCATTTTGATTTTAATTGACCGAATCACTTCGTTCGTCCTCATTGCAGTGAACAATGGTGAAATGAAGGTCACCGTACAGCAACACAAAATGCAAAGTACCGTAAATAGAAAAGAATGCATTGGATTTTAAATTAGGAATTTAAATTTCCCCTGCTGAACGTTCGAACGCTTTTTTTAATCAAATTCGTATCATAAGAGGCACGGGTAATGGAAAACCGAATAATCCAGAATTCATTTGTATACAGTGTTGTTTAGCAAGTCCCTCGGAATGTAATCACCGGTAATATTCAGCACAAAACATTCAGCTTCCTCAATTATCCCAGAAAATGAGTTTTCAATTTCCAAAAGTTTGACACCAAATTTAAAAGGAGCAGTCATACAATTTTTCCGCATATTCTCCAAAAAATGAAATCATTCAAGGCCACTTTCATCGTTCGATATGAAAAAAAAAACTTGGGCATAAATTTAGCTGCTGAACAAGTCACTGAGGTGCATTAGGCTGGTATTTAGCAATGTAAATGCTGTAAGAGGAAAGAAAAAATTATCTGGTCCCATTATAAAACTGCACGCTCGGCAAAACTCATCTTAATTTGTATCAGAATTTAGCTTTTCGGCAATTGATATGGATTATATTTCAGTACTGTATTAAGCAGTTTGAGCGGACCGTACCATCTTCAAAAGTTGTTACGCGGTTTTGCAATTGAGACCTAAATTTGGATTAATTCCAAAAACGAAACATAACAGCACAAAACAAATTTTGTCTTCAACTGTGAACATTTCAACATCATCAACAGTCAATAATATCAAGGAAAACTGTATCACACATCAAAAGGAATTACAGTATTTCTAACTTTTCCTCGTGAAATAGTCAAGTATCTTTGGACGCTACGGTTCATCGGAAAGATTTTTCATCAGGTTTGCTTCGACAACAGTAAGTTCACGGAGTTGAATGACGTTCGCACGCTTTCAAAACATTGAAAACGACAGGAAAAACTAGAATACCTTTTTTTTAAAGTAGAAAAATCCACGTAACTAACTTCCGGTACCCATTTAGACGAGTACTGCCGATCCCCAATTTGAATATACCATCAGACAATAGGCGGTTATTCGCTTTGCAACAACAAGCATCAGTCGTGTTCCGCCTCGCTTGCCTGCGACCGATAACTTCCGGTACCCATTTAGACGAGTACTGCCGATCCCCAATTTGAATATACCATCAGACAATAGGCGGTTATTCGCTTTGCAACAACAAGCATCAGTCGTGTTCCGCCTCGCTTGCCTGCGACCGACAAGTTCAAAGTATTCTCATTTAATTAAGACCTCCACGATCACGTCGATAATCGCAGTCGCTTTCTTCCACTGGATTCAACAAAAACAAAAAGAAGACAATTTCGTTTTATTTAATCCAAGAGTGTCACAACAGTGACGGCGACAATTTTTTTTTCCCCCTTTCGTTTCGCGGCATCGTTTTCGAATACATTCGCGATTATGCGTGCTGACATGTTTCAGGGCATTCATCTTCGCGGCCAATTAAATCCCATCCCGCAACGGAGGATGCTCATAAATCCCAAAGTTATCTCGACCCGGGCTTCGCATGCATGAACATCACGGAAACGAGGGGAAACGGAATTAATAGCTGTTCTATTTTGCACATACACATTTGGTATTACAGTAGAATATATCCGGTCAAATACTGACGCATTTCCAGCAGGATATTCACCGATCAAACCGAATTTTAGTTTCCGTTCGATGATAAATACTGTACGGCATGCAAATCGCATGCATCGCAAATGGCCTGCATTTTTCGTAATTACATCGCGAGCAACGGCAGAAAAGCAATCTTTCTCAAACTTATAAAAGATTTAAATTACTTTTCCCCAGCAAGGAGACATTCAACAAAGGAACAAAATTATATTTATAATGGTAACGGAAAATACAGTAAAATCAAAAATGGCCCCCTTCTCAAATAGACAAGAAACGTTATTCGAAGCAGTTGAATTATGTTTCGTAAAACTTTGGCCACAGCAGCATTCGATCAACGATAAACACTGGCCTGTAATTTGCATTCGAGTACTGTTTCTCGGGGAAGAGTTGAGAAAATTTTTCGATAACATCCGAGGGACAGTTTTATTTTCACTGAATGAAGTCCGCTGATAACTTCCGGAAATCAACTACAGTAAGTTCACTAAAGTCAGGAATTCGTCCGTTCCGGTAATGATGCCCTCAACTTCTCGGAGAATAAGACAGGTATAATACAGTATATAAACTTATATTTATGCAAATGTTGCTGAGATTTTGAAAACATGAAAACAAATTTAGAGGATAATGAATCCTCACACTGCATTTTCATGAATGTCCAGTCCAAAGCTAACTAAATTCGTCTTCCTCTGCAGAACAACTGCCGTTTTTTAATCATTCTGGTTGAGTGGTTAGAAAAACCAAAGTTGGGAAAATCTTTTTTTTTTTAATTCCAAGAAATCTGTAACAATTTACAAACGTCACTTGAATTTTAAGATGCCTTCGCGTTTTTAATGCCTAGGAATCATAGGTATTTTCTGATCAGCTGAACCGGGAGTGACTTGAAACGAAGTTACGTTGATCAAGTTTATTCGTGGTAGTTTTTTATTCTCATGTATAGGATCATAAATTATGTATTTCATCGAAATGGATTTTTTCTTTCGCCGGGCCAAATGCGTCAAATACGAGAATCCGTTTCAGTCGTCGTAGGAAGGGAATCGTTTCCATTATTTTATTGGGCGATTTCTTTTTGGTCGGGTTTTCAAAATCGTTTCTCACTTGCCCGACGATTTCTCCGCCGCGTTTATTCCGCCAGATATTGACTGCAGTGTCAGAGTAATGGATTCCCGCTCGATCACGTTTTCCATTATTGGCGTAATTTATTCACGCGTGCGTCGCCGCACCGACCCGTCTTCTGTCTGCACAAAGCGTGGATTTTCATGATTGACCCCATTTGTTTTGGGGTTTTGCGTCAATGCGACAGTAATGATGACGTGGTGGGAAGTGAGGGTGAGGATCAGGTCGGAAATGTGGGGAAAATGGGGGGGTAACATTTTAGGGGTGAGGGGCGGAAACTTTATCCTTGCTGAACTGAAAAGGGGAGATTGGATGCGAAGATCAACAGGTTGTTCGAGGGAAGAACGTGTCTAAGGATTCCTTTTTGACACGCGTATCCCGGGGTTTGTGAAGAAAAGATGGACCTTTGGTGCTGATTCTCTCACGTGTTGCCCTGAAAGTGTAGACATAGGGTTTCGTGAAACCCCGAAGGAAATTCATCTTTGATTAGAATCCATATTATAACCCGAAGCCGGTTCTTTTTGCCTTTTTTGGATTTAGTACTCGTATGGGTGAGGGAAGAGATTCTCACGAATGTCCGGGAAATCATTCCATCTCCGTACTTCCGGGAAATGCGGTATTCCGGTTCCTTCGGGGCCGTTTTCCCCTGCGGAAACGGGAGACTTCAGAATGCGAGACAGAACACGATGGTTAAAGAGATTGATGTGCAGAATCCTGTGGCTGAATTATTCTTCGAACGTAATATTTGCTGTCAAGTGTTGGTGGTGGTGAGGGTAGCAAAATATGAAGTTGTCTGCTGTGGATTTCAGTTATTGTCAGGTTCGAATTGTAGATCAACTGACGTCTGGCTTCGCCGTCTTCGGAATATCCTGGGGATTTTTCCTGCACTAAAATTTTCTCAAGTGTAGCTTTTATCGGACTACCGTCCCGAGAAAGAAATTGCACGTTTGCTGCGTCCATATTATAACGATGATATTTATTTGATTGCTCCTGCTGCTTAGTTAAAAATGTTCCCAAATAAAAGTTGAATTCTTCGCTCAAATACATCTGTGATTAAATTATCCGTTGTGGAAATTATGGATTTTTAGCGAAGATATTTATTCGGTTGCTGCTCAGTCAAAATTCCCCAAATAAAAGTTTACTTCTTTGAACATATGCTTCTGTGATGAAATTATCCGTCGTCGATATACAGTAATTGCTTTTGTTTCCTATAGATGGCTAGGGGATGAAAAGACTGAGGATGAAGATCTGCGCTTACGATTTTGACTAATTTTTTATTATTTTACTCTGTTGAAAAGCTTCATAGGGGGTTGTCCCACTTGGACGCGGCCTCTATTATTTCTGTGATAAGTGTAATTTTTAAAATAATCCGTAACGTTGTCCATGATGCTCTAAGGTTCTGGGATTTTTTCCGAATTTCAAAAATTCCGTTTACTGCATGATGATGAATGAAAACTTTCAAGTTAGAGCGGTAGTTCTCCAACTTATTGTCAGGCCAACTGAACCACGAAAGCAATTTAAATATTTTTTGCAATTTAATTAAATTTTGAACGCGGCCTCTGATATTTCTTGAAAATGTCGGATTGTAAAAATGATTCGCAACATAGCTCATGATGATCTCTAAGGCTCTGGAATTTTTCTTCGGGACTAAAAAAAAATTCAATATACTGCATGAGGATAAATACAAATTTTACAAATACTGTACACCCGAGTTCTCGAACCATGTCACAGTTAATATACTGCGTGAGGAAGAGTAAAATTGATCAAAATACAGCCAGAGTTCTCCAAATAACATCACAGGGTGCTCAAAATTTGTCAGCTAAAATATAATTAAAATTGCTTCTTTTTTAGCTTTCCTGAAAATTTTTGAGCAACGTGTAATACTCGTATGGTTGGAAAACTCCGGCTGTATTTGGAAAAAATTGTACCTATCCTCATGCATAATACACAATTGTTTTTAATCAGAAGAAAAATCCCAGAGCATTATAACATAGTGAGCTATGCTAGGTTACTGAAAATGTTTACAATACCACTTGTTCAAGAAATATCAGAAGCGGCGTTCAAACTGGGACAACCCTCGTACGTTGGGACTGCAGTGAATTACGTGGAATGGGTTTCACCTGAGACGCGAAGCCGTTTCTTTTTCAAATTTAAGCGACGAGTTGATGAAATTCCCGCTGTTGAAGGGAGGTCGGATTACCGACGGGGCCCAAAAAGCCGGACGTTGCGCGGGATCGCTTTGAAGTCCGCCTACAAAATGATGCGTTGCGTTGCGTTGAAAGGCAATCCTCTCCCCCCCCTTTTCTGAGCTGCAGTTGGCAATCAAGATTCCTGCTTGGATTCCGCGCAAATTTCCTCGGCGGAAATCAGCGTCTCTTGTTTCGCGCAACGCTTCGACGTCGATGCTAAAAGCGGCAGAAACGGGGGGAAGTTGGATACGAAAGCGTGGAGGGGGGGTGAAGGGGTGGAATGGGGGGGTTGGGTTTGATACGACGTGATGCTCTTTTGTCGGCTTCGGATTGAAAACGCATCCCCCAAGTGGAGAAAAGCGGGATGCTCGGATGGACTTATTCGATATTTCGGCTTTTGTCCGAAGCATCTCGACCTGAGCAGCCTTCCCAGGATTTGGATAATAGGATAAGATATGCGCTTCTTCAGGGAAGAAGAAGGGCTCTTCCCCAAGTCACGTCAACCGTAGCAAAAAAAATTTTAAAAAATAGAATAGAAAAAAAACCGGCTTGCGCTCCTATAAAGTTGTATGGGCCGCTGCATCCGGAAATTTACTATGAAACTCCGTCTAGGTTGCGAGAAAATTGAGAAAAGAATGCGTCCTCGTGGGTTCGCAAAAAAACTGAAATTACACTGGGTTCGTGAAGTTTTTAGCTCTCTTAAGAGGTTTTCTAACCCCGAAAGATTATCATGCTTTGTAGTGCGTGTCGAGAGATCGTATCTTAACAGGGATTGTTTATTTCATTGGTTTAAGCCTTGAGAAATACGGCATGAAGTCCGGCCTTTAGTCGATTAAATATTAGATGAGAGGGAATGGGTGGATGAGTGTAATATTGCGCAGAAACCTGGGGCTCCCATGTTTTTCTGAAAATGCTAGCTCCGGGATCCGCAAAAAAGCTCTTCTTACTATGCGATCCCTCTCATGTGTGACGATGATTTTATATTTTGAAAATCGCTTATTAATTCGTTTTGCCCGGAAAAGTAAAAATGCCAATAACTTGGAAACGTGTAGTTAGCAGCGATGCAATGTGATTATGCTTGAAATTTCCTGTTTCCGAGGTACCAGGGAACTACCATTTCAATTATGAATTTCAATTATGAAATTCGACCAATCTCAAAATTGAAAATTCAGAATCGGAAATGACTATGAGCTGGATTTGGACTGACGTAATGTCCAAAATTAAAAAGATAAGCAGCATTTTTATGCAAAAGTTTCTACATCTCTCCATTAAAGAGGCCATTTCTAAACAAGAAGTACTTCCATTTCTTCGTGCTCCAATACAAACAGACACAGAAAAATAAAAATCCATTTGTACTGTATTACAAGATCTACAAACACCAGAGAACTTCTTTTAGAGCAGAACCTGTTGACTGGTACCGTGCATACCACTAGAGATATAAGGCAACCCTGTCACATAGTACAGTAATTGAAGCATCAGTTGAAAGATAATTCGACATCTGGCGCGAAAATTGAATGAAAATTTAGTAATACCGACAGGCATTAGGAAGTTAAAGGTGTGCATGAATTTCGGGAGTAAGCGTGAATTTCCACAGATACGTCAAAAATTGAATTACATGAATTACATTGAGTCACATAACACATTATCATTATTATTAATAGGCTCTGGACAAAATCTGCCCCGTCTTGAAATGGAAACCCCCAGAGAAAAAGCGCCCAAAATTCATAATCTAAAAATCACCAGAACAGACAAACACACAAGCATGCATCCGGAAATCAAAATCCACTCAGAGCCCAACCAACATTCGTATTCCTGCCAGTTGAAAATAGGTTCCCCGGGGAGTTCACGTCATTTTTTCCCTTTCGTTTTTCGCCCCCGAAGTCGATCAACAACGACTGACGGTTTAACGGCAAATTTCAAAAAGGGAAATTTCGCGCAGCATTCGCATGTGTATTCCAGACACGTACTCGACAAATGCTGGCGAGAAATACGGCGGATTCTCTACTCCGGATCTGATGGGGAAGTTCTCTCGCATTATGCGAGCAGCTAAGAGTACTTCGTCCTTCTCTATTTTTCCCGCAGTCCTCATCCGACTTCCTCAAAAAAATCTCTCGAATGAATGCAGACCAGATGGGTTCCGTAGAAACCATTCGTTTCGGTTGCTTCACCTCGTGTAGTGAAACTAACCGCTTTCAACCTCATTGCAACACGAGCTCTCTTTCGTCTGATGTATTTCTTCTGACTGCTAATGTATGTACTGTACAGTGGAGCCTCGGTCAACAAACTTAATTCGTTTCAATGGGGAGTCTAGTATTAAAAAATCTAATGAAGCATTAAAGTCAAGTTATGCATAATGCCTCGTCAGATTCAAATGCTGAATAAAAGCAGGTTAAATATGGTGTTGAACATATCGCAGATTTTTTTTCTATTGCATTCGAGGGATTTTGCGGCTACAGTGTTTCACATCTTGCAATGGGGAACACTTCACCCACTTCATTTTAAATACGACAATTCCCCGAACGCATTACAGTACGCAGAAACCATTGAGAAGATTATACAAACATTTTATGATCAATCAGATCAAAACCCAAGTTTCTCGAGAGTTTGTGGTGTACAAGGAAAATTGCCTCGTATGGTGCACTCGCAGTTGTTCTACTCTCCGAAACTTCGAAAAAGAGCAGTGAGAATCAGGAATGAAAAATGACGTTTAATACACCCAAGAACACGAAATAGAAACCATTTTTTGATCATAGCATGCATACGTGGGTTGGTTCATAAGTTTTGAGACTTTTTTTTAATTAAATCCTACAGACTTTCAACAATTCGAAATAAAAATTCCATTTTGCATAGCGCCATCATTTGGCAACAATTCAGTGCTGTTGAACATACTTTCCGCAAATTTCTGTGCATTTTGTGATGCGATAAATCCAACGATTAAAACTGAGCCGAAAAGCGAATTCTGTTGGTTGATTAGGCACCATGTTGATTTAATGCATGAAAAAAGGCATAGAAATCGTAGGAGAATGTGTTCAACAGCACTGAACTGTTGCCAAATGATGGGGTTATGGGTGAAAAAAAAAATTTATTCGGAATTGTTGAAACTCCGTGTGATCTACGGTATATCAAAAAGTCTCAGAACTTTTGAACCAATCCTCGTTTAGTACTGCATATTAGATCTGTAAAAAAAAATCTACCATGGATTTCGCTTTCGCCACAGCAGATTTGATTGTTTTCCGAGGATGAATATTTTTATTAAAATGCCTAGAAAACAGACCGTGGAAACCATTTCGGTCAAAGCAAATTTTATTGGTTTCCAAGAATTATCATTTTTCATCGCCTTTAACGATTCCGAATGTAAATTGACGACAGCGCGTGTTTTCGAGTGCAAAACACACTTGCGAATCGTCCTTTGGCAGACGCAGCGCTGCATTTCTTTTTTGCTGATCGGAAACCAAAAAAATCAACTAAATCGTTTTATCGTACACATATATATTGTAAATAGTGCATAAAAGTAAGACCTTTCCATAAATACTCACCATCACCTGAGCGCAAAAGCGTGGATTTCATCATAAAAACAAATGGTTCCAAACATCTCTTGAATCCATCAAAAGAACGCATAAACTGAAGGATTTTATTCGAAGGCAAAACTCCAGTATTTCGAGGGCATGAAATCTGACTTTCAAAACCTTCAAATTCTAAAATCTTGTAGATATGCACGTCCTCACTTTCGACAGTTTCCCCCATTTTATAGCCGCAGAAGTACAGTATAACAGTTTTAAGGCAAAATGCTCGCAGAAAACCACGACCATATTCCTTGCTCCGAAATGTTTTACAATTCAATTTCTCCGCAAAGCTGAAGCTTTTCAAGAAGGCCAACGGGATTCCGGAAAATTCAATTCTTGTGGAATACAAAAACCATCCGAGTCTTCCGTTACCGACATCATGCAGATTTTTAAAAATTATGGACCCAGCACGTTCAACGACTCTCGCCCACGTGTTGCGAATGGAATACCTTCTTCCGTGATCATTTTTGCGTAGAATTCCTGAGGCGGTCATGTTTCTGACGACATCGGAGGCATCATTAATGATTTACAAAAGCAAGGTTTCACAACAAACCCCTTTCATCATCATCGTGCATGTTTCAATACTACATGCTCGTTCCGTCATCCGGAAGAAATCCGTTCGATCGTCTCAACACATGGCGCTCAGAATGCACTGTTATCGAGTTCCCAAAGATCCCGAAAATTCCATTCCCGTGAATTGAAAGCGAGAAAAAAATTCTCTCTTACGCTGGAAAAAGTTGGATATATCATGGCCATCTGAAGCTTTACACGGTACTTTGAATTACGGAAACAACAACGAATCTCAAATTGACGAAATCCATGAACGCCACGTGACTAAAAAAATGCACGCAGATAAACATGGAAACGTTACGAAGAACGCATTAAAATGCTTCCCAGAGGGGTGTTAACCTTTTCCTCATTTCATGATATTCAAGCATCAACGCGTTGCGAAATGGCCACTAAAAATTATTTTTCACAAATTAACCCTTTCTCCGTTTCTCGATACGATTTGTTTCTATTTCGCTTCCATCAACGTAGTACCAAATACAAAAAACCATTTCTTTAGCTTTCGGTTATCGCAGTGAAGAATCAAAAAGCATTATTCCCCGCCATTTTGAGATACTAAAATCCCAAACGATGATGAAAGGAAAGTGTTGCGTATAGCTCGTCTGTAATCGAAGTATCAGTTCATTATCATTCATGTAAAACGCACCACAACACGGGAGCGGAATGCGCATGAAGCATTCCGCGAAAATGCCAGAAACTTCCGCGCAACCTTGGGTAACTTTTCCAAGCCCGTCTCATGCAATTACGTGAATAATTGATTAATACGTTTAATGAACATCAAGTGCCGACTCGCACACGCAAAATAACAAGACTGTGCTGAAATGGTCGGCCCCCTTTTTGAACCCACTCCGAAATATCACCTCGTGGATTTACGTCAGTGTCATGAATTAGTTGAAAATACTCTATCGTATAGCGGGAAAATACGGATAATCCATAAATATATTGGGGAGTGCTCGTAGATTCTGTTCCATGCGAAAATAATTTGAGAGCACTGAACAAGGTTTGTTTTTTTCGGGTGACTTGCAAATCATCGAAACATAACCGGGCTGATGAAACTTGGCAATTTTTCTTTTTCAAATAATTTCTCAAAGGTTTTCAATCCCGAAAAAATTGCACAACGTAAATTTTCCTGCCCCCCTCGGCAAGCTAAACAGCGGGAAACTTTAATTTCGCGTCCATCAAAAAGAGTAAGCTCAAGTAAGCGCAGCAAATTTTAACCAAATCTTGCATCACTCATTTGTGGGCACTTATTACCTAATACTGTACTGTACAGCAGTGTCTTCAGAATATGAACCTCTCGTGATGCGGGTCGACCAAAAATGAACCAATTTTCCCGGGAAGCGAAGGATGATGCATGAGTAATCCTAATCACATTAGTACTGTAGTTTCGGAAAAAAAAAAAAAAGCCGAGATTTCTCAAGGATCTTGAAAACTCTCTTGAGAATTCCTCTCTTCATCACAACGAAAAGCGAGGATTTCGAGGTCTTCCAGCAATCCTTCGCGAACTATTTCATCTTGATTGATTTTATTGACCGAAATGTGCATGAAAATAAAAGAAACTTTGATTGCAACAAGGTGAAACCATTCGCGTTTTTCACCAAAACCAAGTCAAGGTTGAAAAATATCCTATCTACATATTCATTCTAAAGTGGTGCCTCGTTTAACCGATATCCGAAACGAAACAGTAAAATAAAAAGAAAACGGTGCTTGGGGCAAGAAATGACTGATAGTAGATTTCATTCAAAGAATAATAAAAGCCATGAATTGTCAGAGCGACGGCATTTTTCACGTTGGTCAAAATTAATCTTCTTCAGCCAGTTGTACAAAAATACAATAACCCGTGTATAGTACTGTACTCTATTAATCTATCACTCGTTTTCCGTACTCTTCAGATGGAGTAGAAAACCAACTCATTATAAATCGATGGAGTTGCTGCAAGGGATACTTTTATTAATACAGTACTGTATTTCGTCTGACGCACTAAAGCGTTTGTCATTCGCAACTTTTCGGAAATCCCTCGATGAATTATTTGGCTCTATCAATTAAAGGTACAGTATTACATTCGGGAAACGGACAATCCCCCCAATTCTAATCCCCCCGCTCTAAAATCCCCGCGAGATTTTTGGGCCTACGGGATTTTTGGCATGACGGGATTTTCGGGCCGTGGGATTTTTTCTCCTACGGGATTTCATCATGGGGCCCTTTGACCGTATATAAATGTCCTCATGAATTGACAAGTCATTCCAAGAAAAGTAAGCATCCAATTCACTAGTTCAGTCGCAATCGAGTTCAGTTTTGTTATCTTTGTGTCACCCGTGTACATTGCTGTTTCGTCATGGAGATCACAAAAACTCAGCAGAAGAAACCGAAGGGGTGCTTAAATGGTTTTTCATACACCATAAAACAAAGAAACAAGTCATCAGTCGTATGGGAGTGCACTCGTTGTAAAGTGGAGGACTGCTGCAAAACCACAGCGTAAACCAACGTCGACTTCAGTGTGTGATCGTCAAACAACCAACGCCTCATCATACGCACCGAATTTTGTCACTCAGAAATAAGAAAAAAAAATTTTCCAACCATCAGTTTTTTTTTATTTTCGGGGGAGATTGTACATTGGGGATTTTTATTACCGGGGTTTCCAACAAAAAGCGGGGAAATTAAAATCGGGGAAAATAACACTCGGGGATTTTAAAAATCGGGCATTTTAATTTCGGGGACTTTTGTGACCGGGGATTTTTAAATCGGGGATTTTTATTCGGGGGGAATAGAGGCGGGGGGATTAGAATCGGGGGGATTGTCCTACACCCTAAGACATTCACCCTAACATGAATCGCCTTGATCACAAGACTGTGTTCTATTCTTTGTACTTCAAACGTGAAAACAATTTAACCTCCGAATACTGTATAAAACAAGTTCTCCTTTTGACATTATTTTTCAGAATCCGATGAATCTATACTATTCCGTTTCAAGAGATCAGCCGAATCTCAGAAACCTTCTCAACAGGCATTGGAAATCATTTTCCCCTTCGACTGAAAATCCTGGCAATTAATTCTTCAAATTAAGTTTTACTAAATTTTTACTCACGAGAACGCCTCGGTCAGACTCAGACGCAATCGAAAAATTTACCTTCAAATACAGTGGGCTCTCTCTACAGCAACTGTAAAACGATTTTTTGCCCTACAGATTTCTCTACCCTAGTTACACTCTTTTTCTACAACGAAATCTTTTCTAAAGTGGTACAACGATCTTCACAGTACAACGATATTCTTTAAATCGCATAGTTTTCTATCCTGATGTTACACGATTTCTCGACAACGAAATTCTCTACACGACGATATTCTGCGTACAACATTTTTTTGGTCCCATAGCTTTTCTCTCCTCATGTGTAAGGGTTCTCCACAACGATTTTTTCTTCTGGTCCGTTGAATTCCATCGCTGAGGGAGCCCACCTGCATAATACGCCATTCAAAACGAAGTTGAAGACTCTTCATCAAATATTATACGCCCTCAGAATTCACAACCAATTTCCAAGAGAAACAGAAATGGCGTCTCAGATTCGAGGGAGTGCGGTATAATTTTAGCCACTTGGCAGTTGGTGCGTTCGAAAAACTAATCTCACATTTTCGTGTGTGCC
>CAJPEX010001163.1:0-37024 GCA_905338405.1 Notodromas monacha
CTCTATTTGCGCAGGTTGAAATGGATTGAAGACTCAATTTGAAAGTGTGGTGACGAAGTTTACGAGTGCTTGTTTTTCAGGTTACTCTTGAAATGCTACCAAATATTTCGAATACTTTTCTGAAATTAAATGTCGCATGTACTGCGTTAATTTTGCGTAAAAGATTTACTTAGAATTACTTCAAGAAAATTTATAATTTGAAGTGCTAGCGGTGACCCAAGGGTTGCCCGAATAGCGGAAAAATCGTTCGAAAAATAAGCGTGGCATTGCTTCGAATTTTTATTCATTCTACTATGAATCGAAGGGTTGAAAAATGTTGAATTGTGCTGAAGATTATTAGTTGAATACTTTTTGACAATCCCTCGGATTTACTAGCTCTAAAGGACGGGGGTTCGGGCGACCATTTCAAACCGAGAATTGAACCCTTCGGCTTTCCTAAAGCGTTTCACGGTTGAATGCTTCGGCGAATCCACAACCGAATTCAAGACCAAGATAATTTTGTTTCCTTCCAAGTTTCCATCTCGCTCAAGTATACACGGATATTACGTAGGTGGTTCGTTGGCCTTCGGGTCGGGGATTTACTGTACGATTGCTGGTCACATAAAAAAGAAAAAAATAACTGCTATACGGGAGGAAAACAAACGTTGCCAGGGTTTACGAGGGTTTCGGGTTATCACCCGAAAAACCTCGAAGTCGCCATGCTAGTTATTGATCGACTCTGGCGTGCTGTATGTATGCATATATTTTATCTGTTCGGTAGTAAATGCGCATGACCTTTTGCGGCGACCGTGCGTGCTGCTGCAGCTTCCTGAATTCCAAGTTGTCACCGGGGTTGTATATATTTTTTTTTTGCGCGGATTTTGTTTCCGCGTGCTTACTTTTATGCTTTTTTTTGCGTTGCATCCATGCGGAAGACGGCTTTTGGCTTGTCGTTTTTTTTTCGGGTAATGCGGTGGCTTTGTTGCCAACGAAACTTGTTCATTGAATGTTTTGAATTAAAGAATCTATTCAGTGGTTTTTGTAGACTTGTCATGGGCACCGCGGCTGCTCCAGGAAGACATTTGAAAAATATAGCACAGGTGGACACTCTATACAGCGAATTTAAAAGGGACAAAAATATCCGTTGTGGAGATAATTTATCTGTAGATAACTCCTATAACATGGAGCGAGAAAAAAAGCGTTAAACGGAGAAAACTGTTGTAGACAAGATTGTTGTTGAGAGACCTGTGATGATAATGATGATATGGAAGAAATATTAGTGAACAACTTAGTTGGCTTTCACACATTTGTAAAAAAAAAAAAAAAATCAAATGTTCACTCCCAAAGCTGGAGCAACAAAATATATCGAGTCGATCATACATCCTGTAAGCCTGGAAAAGTTTTAGAAAAACTTTGTCATTTCAACTCAAGTACATTTTTTACCATTAAAATACTCCCCGAGGCGACATCTTTATTAAAAATCTTTTTCCGAGGTACACTTTGCCTCCTTTATAGCATGTACAAGAAATTGAAAAAAAGAAGAGGTTTACCCCCGTGAGAGATTTTCGGAAGGATACATGTACACAGTCCCGTGCACTTTATAGGATATTTACCCTTTGTATTACTGCTATTAACCCTTTCTAAAAATTCTTGGACGACGTTTAAGAACTACGTTTATTTATGCATCACTTTCCCAAATGGGCGGGAATACAGTACAGTACTTAGAACCATTTTTTGCTCATAAAATTCCTTCAATAATTACGACGAACTCTGAGCTCAACTGACCAGAAAAAAAGTACTCCGTTTGAACCTTTGATTTATGTTCAATCAGTTTATTTTTTAACGTTCGATAGGAATTTATGAACGTCAATTGCGTTTTCTTACGCTTCAAAAGTTGCTTTACGCTTTCTGCTGGCGAATGGAGGAAATCCCGCTTTGGTACAAACGGAATTTGTGAGCATGTCACATTATAAGTTTTGCTGGAATTAGGTAATTTTATCCACCTTTTCCTCTTGAAAAGTGAAGAATTTTTCGGCCATGAAATGAGAAATCCCGGCTTGGTGGTGGCCACAATTTCTACAAGACATCACAGAAAACCGCATGCTTGACACTCCTGTGACCACATTTGCGGTAATCCATCGTGGATGATTCGCATTTCTCAATTTGTGTCTTCCTTTTATTTCCAATCTACACATCTCATGTCAGCCACTGAATTCCTGTCTACTTTCGAATCCAAAAGCAAATCTACTGGTCAACCTTTGAAGTAGCTGATGTGGAATGTTCAGCTTGAGGTGCGCTTTAGGCTGTATATCTAATGCGTGACAAAGAAAAGGAGCGTTTATTATTAACCAAGAACCAATTCAAGCGGTTTTCACAAGTCTTTATCGCTGTGAAAATCACACATTGCGATCCCCAATACAGTATTAACAAGTACTGCACTCGTATGCAGATGCAAATTTGCAGTAAACAGAAAAGACTTGAGAAACATATTCCTCGGAGCGTGCCAAAAAAAAGCGATGCAAATTAAACCTTGACGATGTAAAATAAATACCATCGCCAGAAGCTAGAATCAGCACTTCACCTTGAAGAAAAAAGATACATGGGTTGATGCTGACCGAGACATACATCCGACTGATCACAATAATTTGCAATTGGCTTCTATGTGAATTATTTAATCGTTTAACCCAATCTATGTTCAAGGTTACAGTGCAGGGCTCGTTAATGTAGGGAATTGAATAATGTAACTCTTATTTATGGGTAAAATATAAAGTTAATATAGCGCAGTAATTTCAGCTCGCCGATGATCAAAGTTTAAAATTGCAGTAATAAAAAATAATGTACCTAAAAAAATATGTTGATATTGTCAAAGCTAGGGAGATATTAGAGATGCTGGAATGTGATAAAAAGTAGTAATTTTAAATAATTATTTCCCAGAGTGTTTCTTTTTTTTAATCAACCGAAAACCAAGGTGTGATGGTTTCGTCATTTGGAAAAGATTTTATTAAATTACGGTATGTTTGATGATTAAATGGTCAGATTAACTTGATACTAAATGTTCGACTTGTCTTGGTTGATCATTAAGTATAAGTGAAGTCAATTAGAACCTTAGGAATGGATTACGTCAAGTGTCTTAGGTAGTTATCCTTAGATTAGATCACCAAGTTTAATCCAAGTTGTGTTGTGTTTTTTAGACATGTGTTTGGTTAGGAATTACACCAGATCAGTGAAAAATTGAATGATTACCGACGTTGCTGTGATAGTATTTTTAGGGACAAAATGGAAAATAACGGCAACAATGAATTCCGGACAACTTTTCTGGGAATTCCCGTGAGCTCTTGATTGATTTAGTGGGTTACATTGGATTGCAGCGTGAAAATGTACCTTCTGTCTGGGGAAAAAATCACATAACCCCCACAGGGGGACTCGGATGATTGCCGTGCAATCTTATGAATGGAACTGTTGATGATTGCTCGTATCTGACGGAATAAAGGGTGCGTAAAGTTCATCCTGTTCCCGAATACAAGGCGGGTTCGATCATTTCGTCCTTGGCACTGGAAGAAGGGACACACCCTTGTGGCGTGTATATATCCTTCGTTGTCTTCTTGAGACAAACCGGTGAAGGAAATCGAGCGGGGTTTCATACCGTATATTGAGCACACACAAAAAGAAAAAAAAAAAGGAGGCCTGGCTGTTTCGGACTGTAATTTTGCTCCTGTTCCTGCAGGGCTAATTGCGAGGGCCCTTTTCTGACACCGGTTTTCACGTCCTCATTCTTATCGCATTTTTTTCTTGCTTTTCGTGAGCATGATGGGCTGAACGACGAGAGGTCTGGGTGCTGGTGCCGAATCTGGAACCTGCTTTGGGAATCTTGTGAAAAATAATAATAATAGCTGTAACTTCCTGTTGACTAGTAAAGCAGACTTTCGCATTGCAGTACTTGCAACAACGGATTTTCATTTCCTCCATCAGACGCGTGCTCAAGTTTTAACGTGCAAGATCTCGCCGAGAAAATATTTTCTTAAGAATTATTGGCAGCAGGGATTGTTGCTCATGAGTCATATCAAGAGGAATAGTACCAAATATTATTTATTTTGCATTACCATGAAATGAATTTCGTTGGGTTCTCTACACGTGAGTTTGAATCCTTCAAACCCATGTTGGATTAATTATGCGCGCCTTCATTTGAGATGGAGTTTCCTCATCTCCAGCCTTGCCGTGGGTAATATATTGTTGCCAAATCAAATTGCAGGGCAACTTTCCCATCCGAGACAATAAAATGATATTTGCAATGATCAGAGCAATTTCTCAATCGAAGCATCGTTTGTGTGTCCAAGGCATTATAATACAGAAAATGTTTTAAATAACGAAACTTATTCAACTGTGTATCATGGCACTTGAAAATTCACGAAAGAAGTGAATTATACTCATTAAATCTGGAAATTGATTAAAATACATAATTAAATACGTTTTACACGAATGGACTGCAGGAAAAAATTCAGGCAAATAATGGAATAAAGTTCGGTAAAACGGGACTGACACCACGCATTTTCATTTTGCAAAATATTCAATCTGAGTTGTCCCGTTTTTTGTGGAAGTTTTTTATTTTTTCCATATTCTAATGGAATTTCGGGGGGCTACAATTTTTAATACTATGTTTGTACTCGGATAATTCTAAGCTGTGCTCTCTTAGAAGGGAAGGCATCGCAATGATGCACAATGTGTACATGTTGCGATCAGGACTAAGGTATTGTTTCCTGAACGCTCTCCTGTGAGCGTGCATGTGCACTTGCGACTTGGAGTGTAGATGACGCTGCTTTGTCAGCAATGTCGAAACGTCACGAATGAAAAAACAGTACTGCATGTATAAGCCGGCTCTGAATGAAAGTTTAGCTTTTTTATGTATTTCAAGGATCACATAGTATACTGAATTCGAAAGGGCATGCTATTTTACTGTACAGTGCACTTATATTGGCAAAAAATATAGCATCATAGCTCCTAGATACGATAACATCATCTTATCTGATGTTGAAGCATCTGAACTATATAATGTCTTGGCTGAACTTCGCGCTCATCTCATACAGATGCTCATCGTGATAAACCCTGAAACCATCTTTCCCCGTTAAACGAGAAAGTGATCTGTCAAATCTTTACGAAGGGAAACTGATGTATTGGAAAGTTTGTATCGATCGCTGGTTATCTTGAAGCGCTCCAAACCATCAGTCGTTGCGGAAATATTTCAGCAACACGCGTGTGCTGTTCAGTTATTACCGACCAAGTCTCGTTCGATATTGCAACGAAATTTAGATAATTGCTGATGAGGAAATTCAGACTTTCTGAATCTCCACGTACCAAGTGCAACATGCAATAATCTCATCTTTTCATCCGATTCCGATTCCAGAACCTGATGAGGTAGAGCGTTTTTGAGTAACATCGCAATCCAAGATCGGAGTTGGTTGAAGATTGTTGCTCGTCTTTTCTTTTTTCGAGTATCTTCAAAGCGAAACCGTTTTCATTCTTCGCCCTTTGTGTAGAATCGTATCTCCACCAAAGAATGCGTTTCTATATTGGCCTTTTTATTCGTGGAAGAACGAGGCTGAGTTTTTGTTTTTGCTTTGGATAGTTACGCAATTTTTGCGATCGGGTTCAAGAAAGTGAACCGTCGTTGAGCAATTTTCTGGTGTTACTCGTAAGCAATATGTAGTCTTGGGAATAAAAAAGAGGTAAGGCACTGTTAAGCAACGCAGTTCCTGGTTACGAACGGCTTTAACAGGAGAACTAAGACTTTTACGGTACTACGGAAATTTTAAAGTATTATTAGCTTTGTTATTGAAAAAGTAACGTTCTAAGACAGCATGAGGGTACCAAATTTATTTTTCAGCACAGGTATACATTAGCTTGTTTAAAAAAATCCACTTCAACCCATTTTAAAATGCAAGAAACTGTTTTCCTACTCTTGAGAGTTATAGGGTTCTACATATGCAGTACCTGTCGAAAATGAATATAAATATTTTTTCAAAGTTCCGAGATGAAATAATTGAGATAATTTTTATGATTTCTCTACTTCTGACTGCCAAGAACATTTCTCAAATTCGCAAGTGCAACATATGGTTCTGAAGTGTCTTCATCTTCGAGGAGTCATTTGCTAATTTTAGGAAGGAGTAGGATACTGCGAATTTTCAGAATTTTTGATTTGTGCAAAAAACTTCTTATGTTATCTGGAAAAAACGGATTATGGAATTCGTGATCGATTGAAACTATCAATTGGCATTGCTATATTAATGTTTATGTGTGACCAAGCAATTGTTTCAAGGCAACAACAATTATTTCAAGCAGGAAATATACCATGGATTCTGTATGACTAACTACAAAAACTTCTAAATGCTGGGGAAAAAAGTCTTATTTTAAAATAAAACAAGATTTGTTAATTACCGAAGTTTTCTTCAGCCTACGACATTCCTTAATATCGTAGGCTAAGTGGACTTCGGTACGTAATTGCTGTGCTCATAATATTTTACTGCATCGGGCAAAATTATTCGAATGCCTCCTTGTTTTGCGGAGTTCGAACGCATCGGCTGTAATTGATACGCATTCTGTCCGTCATTCGAGTTACTTCGTCGTCTTAATTTTTGCGGATTATGAGCACAATGCAGTACAGTATTATGTTGTGTACATCGAAATGCGTATCCTTTGATAACGGGTGTAAGAAGCATTGCCCAGCTGTGTAAAGTTCAAGGCACTTTCGCAGACTGAGAAATAACCACCAGGCGAAAGCAATCCTCGGGCAATTTCCATGCGTCGAAATAAAAAATAAAAAACTGCCACGCTGGCTGATTACAGCTTTGTTTGTGACGGAATGCCGTCTTGATGCGGGTGCACCGTAAAGGAAAATAAAAAGAGAGCCGTTAAATAAAATAAAAAGTTCCCGTAGATAGATCTACGTCCGACCCTTGCCTGCGGCCTTAACACACACAGAGAGAAAAAGGAATAAGAACAAGTTCGTCCATGACTGTAAAAAGTCGAGAAATTATGTGGGTATATAATATGGAGGGGAAAATCGCGAGGGTTTCCGTTCATTGTCGGCGGTTAAGCGTGTCCATGCCTGGATGACTTCGCTGGATGCACTTTTCTCCTGGCGGGGATGGCTGATGAGAAAAAAGGCGAAGAATCTACTGATCGTTTTCCCCCCAGCTCCCCCCTTGGATGGGTTTTGCTTCTGAGGATTGAGAGAATTTGATGCATCATCCCCCTTTATTTCCGGCATCTGCAATTTTCCAGCTTCTTTCCCACGGGCTTTTTTTTTATACTTTTTTCGCTGCACGCAGATTCTGCCCCTGAAGGAAATTAATGTTAGGGAATTGTTCAGGCGAGGTTTTGAAATTCACTCCAGAGGCTTTTCCTGAAAGCAATTTCTTTAGATTGCGCGGATTGTTTTTTTTTTTTTGATCGCTGAAGATTGGTTCGAACAATCAACATTTTTTTTATATTTAGAATCTACAAAGAGTCTATGAAGTATCGAAGCTTCAAATACACAGTGAGTGAAAATATTTCCAAGTACCATTTTCCCCTTTTCGAAAAATCATTTCTCATTTTAATAAAAAAATCTTGATAACTGTCTTGGTGATGCTGAAATGACACTTTGCGAGCAAGAAACCGCCTGTCAAATCTTCAATTATGGAATACTTTTAACAGAGATTCGCTGCAAGTTGGGTTAATGATATCACGAATATTTTTTAAGGATCCTAATTCTAATTCTATCCGAAATGCCAAATTACTGACAACATTCCGAACCATTCCATGTGAGTTGCTGATGTTTTCCGTCCTCGATTAACTTTTTTTCATCCTAAAAATTTTGCCATAATCAGATTGATTTCACACGTAATTTGAACCCATTTCGGAGGAGAAAATAGCGAATATTCTTGTAAAACTATGTGAATTTTCTATTGAAATATTTAAATTTTTTAATGCTTGACAAGGAATTCGCTGGACGGAAACTGGCATTGCAGTAGTTGAAAAACAACGCCATGTCAAAAAATAAAACTTTCTTCGAACGGAATGAAACGCTTTGAAAATTGTTGATTCCTGTGTGAGATCCTTCAACACAAAGTTGCTCAGGTTTGATCGCTTATGTTTAATAAAAATAAAGAGAAGATCCGATCTACGTTTGAATTTCTTCGAACGGAATGAAACGCTTTGAAAATTGTTGATTCCTGTGTGAGATCCTTCAACACAAAGTTGCTCAGGTTTGATCGCTTATGTTTAATAAAAATAAAGAGAAGATCCGATCTACGTTTGAAAGATGTTTTTCTTCTTCAAGAACGGAATAAGATTTAAAAAAATATTGCGATAACTGGCAAAAGTGCTTGACGAAGGACTCAGTCTAAATCCGTCTGCAGGTAAAATGCTGCGCCCATCAGCTGTTGACTGCAGCAGGACGCATCACGAACATTCCAATCCTAAACCTAAAAGTCGTGCCGTTGATACTTACACTGATCCGTCGTTTCCCCATTCCTCCCAAATAGTCCGACATGGAATGAGTTTTTGAAAAAAAAAGAAGAGTGAGAGGAAAAGGTCATGTTGATATCCCTTCCACCCCAGGCCTGAGAAAGATCGCGTGATTCGCTCCGATCAAATCAACTTCCAAACGTGGGTGAGAAAAAATGATTGATTACTGCATGATTTTTTTTTTTTCGGGCGTGTTCTCAAAAGGAACGTTGTGATCATTTTCTTGAAGGTTAAGGACGAAACGAAATCCAGGCTTAACACCAGCCGGAACTAAAAATTAACTTCTTAGGAACGCGTTCAAGTACCTTGAGAAGCCAAGAAAGAATGCAATCTATAAAAGCTACCTTCTTTTAGCGTTGTTATGCAGAAACTCTGCACTGAACTCTGCTATGATCCGTGATCACTGACGTTTACTGAAATGAATACTGCATTACCATTTAAAAATGGAGTTAAAGAGTAATTATTAGCCTTTTTCCAAACTAGGAGAACAATTTCGTTTCTGCTTACGGCGATTTTTTTCCGGGGGTAATTTTGTGTTTTTTGTTAGTTGTTTGACGCGGATGTTAGGTAAAATCAGAGAAAAGATTAGCACAAAAGCGATCATTTTCGAAGTGAACTCGCGACTTTTCGAGCCTTTTAAAAATGAGAATCTTCATTGGAATGCTTCTAAAATTTTCTTTTTAAGGTTTTTAAAGTCTTCTCAACGTCGATTTCCGTTTCGTGAAGATTCCGGTCTGCCGTATACATTCCCTCTGAAGCAACTAATAGAGGTGATTCGCGATCTTTTTTCGGCTGACTTTTGAACTTTCCGTAAACTCGTTCGTTTGCCTCATGGATTCTCTTCCATCACGCAAGAGAATTTGGCTTTTTTTGCTTTGTTTTAAATTTCCTACGTAATTATGATGGATGCGGGCAATTCTTTTTGTTTTCCTCTTCACCAAAGTTTGCACGAGCCAGGAAGTGAGTAAAGGCTGCCTCGGTGCATAATTTTAGGCGAAGATTGCCGTCTAAGGGCTCGGTGTAATTACATGGTTGCTAAACATCTCTGAGTCTCCGTGGTTGCATATTTTATTTTTTGCTTTTGCGAATTTAATGACGGGAGGAATACGGGATTAAAAAAATATTGCTCATAAGGTAAGATAATTATCTTTTCTTTTTTATCAAGATGAAAGATTTTGTAAATTTTCCTCGCTGGTTTCTTGACATCTCGATCGGTCTTATTTTGCCTGCGCGTTATCGACTGCCTTGTTTCTAACTTCCACTTGTAACCAGCGCATGAATTACGACGGAATCAAGTTGTTCGTCCGTCATAAACAGGACAAACGTACTGAATTAAACGACGGGATAGGCTTCAATTTACATTCTGTCGAATTTTCAGAGAGATTTTTTTCGAATAATAATGATCATCAAAGGGTTGGATAAAAATAAAGTCGGTTATACCCTGCCACACATACATGAAAAAGAAGATCAATCGCATGAAAATGTTTCTTTTTTCGAACACTCAAAAAGCGTGGGTCGTGATTTCGTGAATAATGTAAATGCTTTTGTACTGATCACCCCATGGCTTTCAAAATGTTTAATGTCTGAACATGATGGATTTTTTTTTACTAAATTCTTATTCTAGCAATGAACTGATTCACTATTTAGTGTCAGAGAAGCACGGAGAGCATGATAAAGGAAAATATCTGACCAAAAGCTGTCATGAGATGAATGTCGTCAAATCTAGAGTTTTTTGAGCCATCCTTTCGCTTGCAATTTTATATGCATTGGAAACCTAAAAATACCGGAAGAAAATTTATCTCTAATTTTTTACGGAGTTCAAAATCACGGAGTCCTGAGAATTGCTCCACGGGATCCCCACTACGCTAAAATACATTGTTCAATTTTCATGGAATTCAAGAAAAAAGTATAAGGCTGGAAATTATCATGAATAACGAGGGGTGAAATTGTAAATAATATGTTCAAAATTTCAAAAATCGGATTACAGTACTGTACTGTATCTCCTTAATACCCTCATTATCTATGTTGTGGACATTTCTGGGTTGTGTCGGTTGCCAAATTTACTCGTTGTTAAATTGTATGCAATATTTCAAGTTTCAGATTTTTAAAACCTTGGTGTTGCTGACCAGGAGGATATGACTCTTTTTTTAGTATTTTATGAATGAAAAATGCAATCGCGTTGGATAGGAGCGAAGGTGATCAAATTAAATTAGGAAAATCTTTTTGTTTTTATCACAATGACGCGACATTTTGGTGAGATTTAAAATACAGTAAACTTGTTTTTCCGAAAAGCCAATCATCGAATTTTTTGCCCGTTAATTTGGAAGCTTTCCACCTCCAGTATACTGCTTGAGAAATCATGAAGAACGCCCCGAAAATAAAACGAATTTTGAATCGAGAGACAATGCGATTTATCCCGAAATATCCAGGTGAAAAATAAGAGCATCTCTCGCCAAGATTTGGCGGGAATGAAAGAAGAGTACTGCAAAGAGTTCGTCCGCGTTTCGTTCTATATACAATATATATAAATATGTACTATGTAACATTTTTTCCCAACCCCCCAATTGAATGTACGATTTCGAAATCTCCGAAATGGGTTCGAAACCGATGACCCCGAGGGCATCATATTATGACACAGACACACAACATACGAAAATAAAAAGAAATGTTTGCACAAGTACTGCGGCGAGTCGCTGACGAATGACTTTGAAATAAGGCCTCGGTATTTGTTGCAAGAACCGCAGACGTCACGCGCCAGTTATAGGTGCGTTATGCGTTTAGGAAGGAGAAGGCAAAAGGACACATTAGGGTAGGGGAGTGTGCGGGGTCAAACACCCAAAGTAGGGTGGTTAGACGTAAATAAAGGAGACAGAGAAGTCCCTTTTTAAATAATATTCTTGTAGCTCATGATTTTTGTTTTAATTAAAATTTGTTTGAAAAAAAAACGCTCGTGTGAAAGTGGAAATTTTCAGTTACTGAAGATTTTATTCGTGTAGGTACTGTATACCACGGACACGGATTGGTTTTTGGGCAATCGTATCTCGTGAACCGTGAGAAGCATTGAATGTTTTTTCTTTTCTTTTAAAACTGAATCTGACTAAGCAATTTTCTTCATCATACTTTATTTCGATGCTTCGTTTAAAGTTTAAATTGTAGATAAGTTGTATTTTTATGAACCCGGGAAAATGACAGTTATGAAGGGAATTCTCACTTCTGTTGAACGAGGGATCCGCATGAAACTTTTGCTAAGTCATGCGTCGCATGGAAGTTGGAAACACTAAATTAGTTATATTCAGGCACGCACAATTTTTACTTTTTCCAAAGTTGAGTTTCAGGCTTGTGGGGGAAAGTGTGTTTCTAAAATTTTCGTACAATTTTTAAAATCAAAATGACGGAGAGAAAAAGAAAAATTCCGATAATGGAAAGAAATGTTGTCGCATACATTAAGGGGAAATTATTTTTTAAAGTTTATATGTTTCCATTCACCTTTTTCAGGCTATAGATAATTAAAAAACGAGAGGAACGTATTACTTTTAAAATGATCGGATTTTTTTACCATGTGAATAGTGCTCTGATATAAGGTACTTCTCGATATAATTTGGCCTGATGTTTTTCATTTGAATTAAAGTGATTTGAAATATTTTTGGAAATCAATGAATATCTGAGGTTTTATTTTCATAGAAATGGGGTACTGAGGGATGAGGGGCTTGTATTTCCACTCGTCAAAAACTGGGCTTAAATGCATTCAATTAATTTATTCTATTCATTTATTTAGAAAAGACAGATTTTTAAATCTCTGTATGTGGAAGTTATGACTTACTATTTTTATCGAACGCGTCCATTCCGCGGTCAAAATAAATCGAGATTTAGTGAAAGTTGCCCGTTTCCTTATCGGATTCTGCGTCTTTTGATTTCCTGCGAAAAATCGAATGACTTTTTGAGAGGAGAGGTAAACGATTTTTGCGGTAATTTTTAGATTATTCGTGCGCTGAGTCCTCAAATTATGCCAGAGTTCATTTTCTCATTTTTGAATTTATCGCACACAAAATTAAAAGAAAAAAATCGATGGAATAATGGCGTGTTCGTGTGAGAGTAGTTCTCAATCAAGGAAGTGTTTTTGGTTCCAGAACAGCATCATGAATGAAGAAAAAAATATATATATAAATCCTAAAGCTCTTCCGTTGCATTTGTCAGATACGAAGCGAGAACGTGACGACGCTCATGACGGAGAATCGCGTCTTCGTGATCCACTGATCGGTATATACTTCTTCTCTTTCAAATTTATCCATCTTTTTTTCAGTTTTTTTTGGGGGGGGGGGGACCAAAATTAGAAAACCTGTTCTTTAGAATAAGTGCGTTGGTGGACAGTACGTGAAGCCATGAGCAAGGGCGCCCAATCGTTTTTTTTTTCCCTCTGACGTGAAAGTTGGCGTCGCGTGGGCGGGACGAACTGCTGGTTGTGGACTTCTCGCGTGATCAGTGCGCATCACGCCTTATTTCCCCTCCCCAATTTTAAAAATAAACAAAAAATGAAAGAAGAGGAAATATTTGTAGAGAAAATCGGGTCGGTTGTTCTTGTATTCCTCGTGTCTCATGCGCGTTATCAGAACTCAAGTATCTTTCGCAGCTTTTCATCTACTGGAAATTATTTTGAAAAAGTTGCATATGCGTAGGATGGCTCCGATTTCCATGAGTAACTCGAATCTATGTTTCTAGGGAACCCGAGTTTTTGAGTCAGACTTCTACAACCATCTGTGAGTTTAAAAACAAAGAACAAGTTAGTCTTATTATTTTGCCAAGAATGTTCGTCAATTAAAAGCCTGTCCCATTTTTCACCACACTAGAAAAATAAAGGCAACCCTTATTTTGTCATCACGAAAACAGAAAATCCCTGGACTTCTGTGTCAGCACTGGTCTAAGATTTTTCACGGAGATCTTTCAGTTGAACAATTTTTTTGTGTTTAGACCGTTTTCAATTTCTCAAGAAAAGCAAGCCGGCAGGTAAACCTGATTTCTTGTCAGTAACGAGAGATACATAATTTATATGCTCCGGATTTTTTTTTTTTAGTTCCAAGCTGGATGATAAAATCTCATGACTTTCTAAAATTGTATCATCATCTCGTCTCCATTCATCGTAACGCAAACAAAGAAGAAGCAAAATACTGATCGAATATACGATACGAAGCCAGAGCTAGCACATGAACAAACCCAAGTTGAATGACTTGAAAAAATCTGCTATTTTTACATTTCTTTTATATTTTTTCAAGGGATAAATGATTTGTGGAATGAAGTGAGCATAGGATAGAAGAGGTGAAGATTGACGAACGTCGCGTGCAGATGAGGCTGAAAACTTTTCGCGAGAACCGTCCTCGTTTCTTGGAACGTGTACTTATTTGGTCAACGCTTGTCAGAAATGCGGGGTTTCGGGACCAGGTGTCCTGGGTTCTGAGTCTCACATCAGCCTCTCATTGACTGAGGAACTGAGTTCTTCGGAATTTTATCCCGTTATAGTCGATGAGAGGCCCTGCCTTAAAATTCCGTTCATCGGAACTCCAAAAAAAAAAAAATAAAAAATCTCGGAATAATCTACGTTCGTTGATTTTATCCCGGGTATGATATTCTTGGTCCGTACGAGAAGAGTTTTATTGTACCGTATATGCCCTTAATTATTCTGTTCGTGGTGCGAATGCGATGGAAAATTTGAAAATTCGGCCTGGAATTCGAACTACAGGTACTTGTTTAGTAATTCTCCTGGTGTTCAAACTTCACAACGAAACAGTCGGTGATGTTCCGATCTGGATTAACAAAACTTGATGTAATCGCTTTTCAGTCCGAGTCTTGAGAATTTAAAAAGACATTCTTCTTCAGATACCGAAAATCGTTCTTCCTTACGAGTATTTCAGTGTGATCAAGGTTCATTCTTGCGTTAATTTCCCAGCTAAGTTCTGCATACATCACGTAGAGTACAGTATTTCGAAAAATTGTCGGTAGAAATGTATGAAGAAGTCAAGTATAAACGTTTTTAAAAATTAAAAGAATCGTGGCATTTTTCAGAAGCCCTACTTTTTACGGAAATACAAGGGATACGTAAAAAACCCTTGCATATCAAAATTTTGAAGCTGAGGAGTAAATATCGTGACATCTTCCGGAACAACGACAAGTACAGTATTCTTTTATCGCCGTTAGTTATGGGTAAATTAAGTGCATTGTATTGTACAGTATTGTACTGGGATTCGCACAGAAAGGGCTACAATTGAAATTTTCCGAGGCGCATAATTATTGTTTTTGCTGGGTTGATGTCAGGATTCTCTTGTTAAAAACTATGTTCCAGTGTCATTTAAAAAAATGCAGAATTTTTTTTTCATATCACTCATATCAAATACTGTATTTGCATCACTCAGGGTCTAGTGGCGTGTGAATTATTTGTCGCCTTATATTCCAGGGAAGCTCGAATTAATCCCAGCCGACCTTGGACTTTTTCTCACCTAATTTCCCCGTTGCATTTACCCGAGATGGATTCCGTGATCAGGGTATTGCTTTCAATTTGTACTTCCGTATATTTTTTTTAAAATGTGGAATCGACGCGGTTTTAGCGCCGGGAAAAGCAGATGCGATTTCCTGCGATAATCGACGCCGTACTTTCCCAAGCCTGGGAACACGATCGCTTTTCGAGAGCGAGGCTAAACGGACTCCATCAGGTGCCCTCAGTTCTTTCCCCGCTTCGGTTTTCTGGCTTGAATTTCCTGCCAAAACCAGATACAGGTGTCAAATGACGGTTTGATGATTGTAGCAACAACAAAAATTCGAATAATCAACACAAAAGAAAACGAAATAAATAATCAAAACGTGGATTGCGTATGACTGAAAGACGAGCGTATCTTCTGGGATTTCGTGACTGAGGCATCCGTCTAAATTAGTCTAAACGTTTCTGCTTCAGAGCCCAGAGGTATTTGGAAAACAATCATTTGAAATCGCTTTGATGCATTTCGCAGATTTCACACCCACTTACAGTATACATTTCCATGTCCTTGAGGAATGAATATTATACTCATATAAGTGAGTTCAAAAAAATAACGAAAGAGAAGCGTTGAAACTGCTACGATTTCACTCCAGTGTCGATTGCTGATTTTTATTTTATCTTATAATTTAGCTAGAGAACGAATTACAACGAGCTTTTTTAGACTGACGTTATTTTCTGGTGTTCTCAACTTTATTCATATTTTCGTGTTAAGTGCATTTTAAATTTCTACGAGTTAATTACAATGAAAATTGGGGTCAAGTGGGTCCTTGTCATAGATTCGTGGTAAAATTTATTTTCAGTTCGAATGGCTTTTGAGAAGCGACGGCATGGTTTATTTCCCTGAAAGCTATTTCTTTCATTTACTGGTTTACAGCTACATTATTTTGGGGTAACTGTTTCAGTGAACGATTTGTTCACGGAATTCAAGGGACGAAGAGTTGCTTTCACTCCATAAATTCCCCATGAACGTTTGAATTTGCGTTAAAAAAAATTTATCGTTCACAGCTGAGTCTAAACGTCTGTGTTAAATTTTTATATTTCGGTTTTACGGGATTTACTTTCTCACGCGAAATGCGCCGTTTCTTTTCTTGACGTTAGATTTTCCCAGATCGCTTCAAGTGAGGACGAAACACGTTCACGCTGAAGTACTTGAATTGTTCTCCAGGTTTTCTTTCTCAAATTCATTTTGAATCTAAAGATACATGTTCAGTAACACTAAAGTTCCCGATATCCAGCCGAAGGAAAGGAATAAGCGAAGAGTTGATGCTTTGCAAAATATTGAAATCCTGAAATAAAGAAACCCATCTTTTTTCATGTTAAGTAAAATTTTTACGTTCCAAATTTTTTGCATTGAAACTTTCGCGTAGTTTGAAACGAATTATATTATGATCGAGCTCTACTTGTAGAAAACTATTCAGTACATGTTAAAAATTACGAAAATCACTGGGACATATTTTTCTTATTGCGGATACAGTAATTTTCATATTCAGTTGCGAACTGACGACTGACAAGGAGTTACGTGATGAATATGAGCATTATGAATAAGCAATTGAGGCTTCGTAGAAAATTCTGTCTTCAAAAGCACAGCAATGAAAAATTTGGATCCTCCTATTATGTTAGCTGGAACGAATGCTATTGATTCAATTAGTCATAGACTAACATCTGCTGCGAATTCAGCGAAGCTTCGTAATTCTGTAAATGTTGAGCAAGATCTCGACCTAGAAGGTATCGCTCTAAAATCTAAATCATTTATGTCCGCATTTCTTTTTTTAAACGTGATTATTCCGAGATATTTTTAAATATATTTTAAACGAAGTCTTTAATGCATTAGCATTACGTTTTTGAAAGTAGAGGAACAGGCCTCAATTTTTGCGTCCTGTCCGAAACGACACCTGGAAAAATACTATTGATTTTTTGAAAATCAATCCGAAATCAAGCCGAAAGAGATACGGGCTGGAAAAATACTGCCAATCGACTTATCACGCGAGTCACATAATGCTTTACTTGCTGAAATTCGCTGAAAGTTGTCTCTTGGAACTTATTTTCAAGTATTACTCATCATCTGTGCTCGAAGGATTAATTAAGTTAAGCACCTATTCCAGGTTTTCGGTTTATTGGTAAGAAATAAATCAGCTCTTTCAAACAAAATTTTCTTCCTTTTCGGAAAATTACGCCTCAATTTCCATCTCGGCTTCGTCGAACTTCCGAACATTTCGCGCCAGAATTACGTACAGTACCGAGAAGAAGCAAAAATGGAAATTAAGTTTCGGCGGAGTCTGTACCTGCCTTCCAAGTGCTGACCTGATGATGCACCACTGAAGTGACCCGTCTTCTCGAGAACTTCTCGAATCAGCTCTAGCGAGAACAGCTGCACAGTCTGCAGATGAGGCAGGAAGCGACTTTTCCTCTCCTCGGCTGTGCGGAAGTGAATAATGACGCAGGAGTGCGAGTTTCGCGCGCTTACAGCCGAAAAGCAAACGAACGGAGACCAGAGACAAATAAAACCTGCCTTCAACGTCATGAAGGCAGTAGAGAGATAGAAAGAGAGATACGGGCGAGGAACGAACCAGAAGAAGTAAAACAGAAAACCGAAATGAAGAAAGGGAAATGAGCACCAAAAAAAAAAAAAAGCGGAGGAATCAGGATGAAGTCCCACGCCAGCAGCAGCTGATGCTGTTCCGGCGCATCATGCAGTTGACTCCGACAGGCGCTGGACTGGTTCCCAATACTGCACTCTGTTTACTTGGGGATAACTAAGTCAGCACATCATGGAGTCTTAGCTAAGATGATCATTGTACCTCAGAAACATGGGAATGGCTTTTACAGTGAGACACAGAGATGTGGACGTAATCCCTGCATCAAGAGTGTCCCTAAGTTGAAGTGTCAGTCTTGTTTTCCCATAGACTTACATTATGTAATTGGTGTTTTATGTACAAAATACTCACCATAATTCCGTGAAAATAAAAATTGTCTCCCAATCGAAACTGATTCAATAAATATATTTCAACACAATATGGACATTTGGGGAATTGATTACTGATACCTCTGTACAGTACATATAAATGTTGGCATTCTCTATAAAAATAAAATTCAAGGGAAAAAAGAGATGGAAGTCATTCCATGCTGGTGGTAATTTTTTAAATCAGCTAAATGGATGGTAAATTTGTGAGAGAAATGCCCAAGAACTTTTCTTACATCAATTGCTGGGTTGAAAATATCTGTTTCCTGTAATTTGATGTGAAATGTCTGCAATTTTATCACAAAATGTCCCTATGTTGAGTCAGTGTCCTTATGTCAGGCCTTTTTTTATTAATTTTTATGGAAAAATAAGTGTCTCTATTTCAAATTGTCTACAGTTCAAGGTGTCTTTATGTGGGGGTCTCACGACTGTACTTGTAAATCTAAGATTTAAGCCCAAGATAGGCTTTGAGATAAATTTTGGCTCATGTAAACGGACGGAATTAAAAAAATGGTCGCAATCAAAGTTAGAAAAAGTGGAGAATGGGGAAGTCGCATGCAACCAAGATTTTAACCTACAGTACGTACAGTAAGTGCTGTTTTCCCTAATCAATTATTTTGAGTTGACATAGAATCTAAGTGGAGCATGATTTTGGCTTATCCCGCGCATTGTTTTTTTTTTTTTAAAGGCCACATCTGTCGCACAACGGTGTGTCTTATAGAGTACTTCGGTACTTCGAGTATACGAAGCACGTACCTTTGTTTTTTAATTCATTTTCTGGATTTTTTTCTGCTCATCACCTTTTAATACTGTACTTAATGTGTGAACCACTTGTCCACGTTTATTTGGTGCATATTTTTGTTGAAGGAAATGTAGGGAAAATGTATCCCTAAACTGAGGAATGTTTCAATTCTTAGGTGATTACTAATGGCAGAATAGTCAGAAAAGCATTTTTCATGGAGCTGCAAAATGTTCAGTGAGGGTTTATCCAATTGCATTTCGGAAAAAGTTGCCAAAAGTTTTGTCAATTGTGGCACAAAAGATGGGCTGTGGCCCTGTGGGTGACTGGATAAATTTGATCGGATTCTATAGAATCCATTGGGAAAAATCCATCATGCAAAAATGGTGCAGTATTGACTGAGTACAGTAATATAAATATATGTATATGCTCTCTCTAAATTGACTTCAGACTTTTAAAAAGTCGTGCTACATGTAATGGCTAATTCCTGAAAAAGAGACGAAGTACCGTAAAAAAATAAAAATAAAGTACCCCGCACAACAGCAGCAATTTACTTGCCTCAAAGTGAATGGAATTCCATTTTTTATTATTTTTGAGTTGCTGCTGATCAGTTAGTAGGTTGTCATTTTTAGAAAAACATAGTTTTGTCAAACGAAGCAGATTTTTTCTTGGAAGCACGTTCTTTGTATGCACTACTGTATTTTTAACACCACAAATGGCCATACAAAATTGTAGGAACAGAGAAAACAATCATCGAGACTACAAGGGATATTCAACCACTGTCATACATAGCTTGAAGAACAATTCTAGCAGCCACATTTACTGCTTACATTTTGAGTTTTTTGTGTGTTTGTTCGTTTGTTTGAGGAGTGATCGTTTATTAAATGCTGACAGTTCACTATGAATACCAAGAAATTAAATGCGTGAAAAAGGTCGGTGACGGTCCAAGCACATCGTGGGATAAATCCGTTGAGCGAGGCGTCCGTTATCCGAGGAAGTAACGAATGCCTTTACTCTTCGTCTTGTTTCTTCTCTTTATTCCCCCTTCCCTTGCTTCATCTTGTGACTTCTCAAATTTCTTGAGACCAAGAACTTTGCGTTTAAACCGACCCCAGCTGCTTCGCTCGAAAAGAGAGGATGGCTCGCGCGCTTCGCGGTTTCCTCTTTTGTCTTCTGAGCTCCCGGGACAGGTCATTGCGTGGGTGACAGTTATTCACAGAATAAGATCCCAAGTACAGTACTGTACAGTACATGTCTCGGTTTGAGCCTTAAACCAGCGAGACTTTGGTGGTATATTATTATTAATTTTTTACTCGTTATTTGGCGCGATGCGATTTGAGGAAGCAAAAAAAAAAACCAAGTACAGTACTTTACAGTACATGTCTCGGTTTGAGCCTTAAACCAGCGAGACTTTGGTGGTATATTATTATTAATTTTTTACTCGTTATTTGGCGCGATGCGATTTGAGGAAGCAAAAAAAAAAAGATCAAGGCTCAAAGATTTGCTATGAAATGAAAAATGCAGGTTTCTTGAGGAAATAGAAAATGTTGGAATGTTACGCGTTCAAAATGCAGACAAATATCTTGAGTTCACGAGTCATCTGTTATTCTTGCAAAGATGCCTAATGTATAAATCCTTTTTGGTAACCAGTTTTTCCTTTAAACTGTCATGTCTTATGTTTTTCATTCATTGGAGACTGGAAGAGTCTTGCATAACGCATTTATCTGAGTGTCCCCTCTCCTTGAATTGCGTCTAGAAAGTGTAAACTGTAAAGCATGTTACGCTTCGATTTTTTTTAAATGTCCTGATAATTTTCCATATTTCTCGTGTACATTTTACTTGAATCGCATTACATGGGAATTTTATAAGAAAATCAAATGAAATACTGTAAATTGGATTCATCAGTTGTTCGAGTACATTGATAATTTTGGCTGTTGCGGTTCTGAAATGGTGAACGTTTTTCAGTAAAAATTTGGTTTACTTAAGTAGGGGTACGTTTTTCACCAATTTTGCACCTCGAAAATAAGCGTGCACATGTCATCCAAGGGCAGTTGTTACTTGAGTTAATCTGAAATGAATCAGTGTCAAGCTAGAACTTGACTCTTTTCTGTTTTCCCATATTTTTTGCATGACTAGTCAATAATTCGAGCCTCTTTACGTTTTTGCATTTTAAAGTGAAATATGAAGATGGTGTGCGTTAAAGATTAGAAGAACCATCAGTAACTATCTACAGTATTGCCTTCTCTTTATACTGCGTATAAGTATGAAATATGTGGGACATTTTGACTAGGCTGATTACGCATGATTTTTGGAAAACTAGTTTGGAAGAAATTGGTTGACCAGGTTTCTTTTTTAAATGCAAGATGGTTGTTTGTGATGCTTATAATCACACACAGAAGGAATGTGAAATTGAGATTTGCGCGTATACTTTGTGTGTAGCTTTTTTAGATGAAACTAATGCATAATTTTGGGCTGCAATATATCTGAGTGACTTTAAATATACTGTTGCACGATCTAACTTGTTTTCGATTCATGAACAACACTTCAGCGGGTTTCCCAGCATTTAGTTTTTCCTATTGTGAATGGTTCTTTAATAAACCTAGAAACCACGTCAAATCCTGGAAAAATTGAATCCAATTAGGTTAACTTTGTGCTACAGCACAGTATTTTCAAACCTCTTTCAGTGCGTTCACCATGAGTTTGGTCTCCAAATTGTAGAATTGTTGAATATAGTAATCTTCTGCTGATATTTTCCATGATACCCAACCCAAGAATCATTCTGATACTGTACTCAAGAAATATGGTAGTACTGTACTGTAATTCGCAAAAAAGAGCCTTCAAATTTTGTCTGAGCCCCGAGAGAAAGTGGACCAATATTTAAAAATAGGAGGGTTCTTTTATTCTTTTCAAGCTGAAGGGGTATTTTTCACAATGAGCAAGATAATAGCTGCAAAATCTGGCTTTGCCTGACAGTTCAAGGTGTCTTTATGTGGGGGTCTCACGACTGTACTTGTAAATCTAAGATTTAAGCCCAAGATAGGCTTTGAGATAAATTTTGGCTCATGTAAACGGACGGAATTAAAAAAATGGTCGCAATCAAAGTTAGAAAAAGTGGAGAATGGGGAAGTCGCATGCAACCAAGATTTTAACCTACAGTACGTACAGTAAGTGCTGTTTTCCCTAATCAATTATTTTGAGTTGACATAGAATCTAAGTGGAGCATGATTTTGGCTTATCCCGCGCATTGTTTTTTTTTTTTTAAAGGCCACATCTGTCGCACAACGGTGTGTCTTATAGAGTACTTCGGTACTTCGAGTATACGAAGCACGTACCTTTGTTTTTTAATTCATTTTCTGGATTTTTTTCTGCTCATCACCTTTTAATACTGTACTTAATGTGTGAACCACTTGTCCACGTTTATTTGGTGCATATTTTTGTTGAAGGAAATGTAGGGAAAATGTATCCCTAAACTGAGGAATGTTTCAATTCTTAGGTGATTACTAATGGCAGAATAGTCAGAAAAGCATTTTTCATGGAGCTGCAAAATGTTCAGTGAGGGTTTATCCAATTGCATTTCGGAAAAAGTTGCCAAAAGTTTTGTCAATTGTGGCACAAAAGATGGGCTGTGGCCCTGTGGGTGACTGGATAAATTTGATCGGATTCTATAGAATCCATTGGGAAAAATCCATCATGCAAAAATGGTGCAGTATTGACTGAGTACAGTAATATAAATATATGTATATGCTCTCTCTAAATTGACTTCAGACTTTTAAAAAGTCGTGCTACATGTAATGGCTAATTCCTGAAAAAGAGACGAAGTACCGTAAAAAAATAAAAATAAAGTACCCCGCACAACAGCAGCAATTTACTTGCCTCAAAGTGAATGGAATTCCATTTTTTATTATTTTTGAGTTGCTGCTGATCAGTTAGTAGGTTGTCATTTTTAGAAAAACATAGTTTTGTCAAACGAAGCAGATTTTTTCTTGGAAGCACGTTCTTTGTATGCACTACTGTATTTTTAACACCACAAATGGCCATACAAAATTGTAGGAACAGAGAAAACAATCATCGAGACTACAAGGGATATTCAACCACTGTCATACATAGCTTGAAGAACGATTCTAGCAGCCACATTTACTGCTTACATTTTGAGTTTTTTGTGTGTTTGTTCGTTTGTTTGAGGAGTGATCGTTTATTAAATGCTGACAGTTCACTATGAATACCAAGAAATTAAATGCGTGAAAAAGGTCGGTGACGGTCCAAGCACATCGTGGGATAAATCCGTTGAGCGAGGCGTCCGTTATCCGAGGAAGTAACGAATGCCTTTACTCTTCGTCTTGTTTCTTCTCTTTATTCCCCCTTCCCTTGCTTCATCTTGTGACTTTTCAAAGTTCTTGAGACCAAGAACTTTGCGTTTAAACCGACCCCAGCTGCTTCGCTCGAAAAGAGAGGATGGCTCGCGCGCTTCGCGGTTTCCTCTTTTGTCTTCTGAGCTCCCGGGACAGGTCATTGCGTGGGTGACAGTTATTCACAGAATAAGATCCCAAGTACAGTACTGTACAGTACATGTCTCGGTTTGAGCCTTAAACCAGCGAGACTTTGGTGGTATATTATTATTAATTTTTTACTCGTTATTTGGCGCGATGCGATTTGAGGAAGCAAAAAAAAAAGATCAAGGCTCAAAGATGTGCTATGAAATGAAAAATGCAGGTTTCTTGAGGAAATAGAAAATGTTGGAATGTTACGCGTTCAAAATGCAGACAAATATCTTGAGTTCACAAGTCATCTGTTATTCTTGCAAAGATGACTAATGTATAAATCCTTTTTGGTAACCAGTTTTTCCTTTAAACTGTCATGTCTTATGTTTTTCATTCATTGGAGACTGGAAGAGTCTTGCATAACGCATTTATCTGAGTGTCCCCTTTCCTTGAATTGCGTCTAGAAAGTGTAAACTGTAAAGCATGTTACGCTTCGATTTTTTTTAAATGTCCGGATAATTTTCCATATTTCTCGTGTACATTTTACTTGAATCGCATTACATGGGAATTTTATAAGAAAATCAAATGAAATACTGTAAATTGGATTCATCAGTTGTTTGAGTACATTGATAATTTTGGCTGTTGCGGTTCTGAAATTGTGAACGTTTTTCAGTAAAAATTTGGTTTACTTAAGTAGGGATACGTTTTTCACCAATTTTGCACCTCGAAAATAAGCGTGCACATGTCATCCAAGGGCAGTTGTTACTTGAGTTAATCTGAAATGAATCAGTGTCAAGGTAGAACTTGACTCTTTTTTGTTTTCCCATATTTTTTGCATGCCTAGTCAATAATTGGAGCCTCTTTCCGTTTTTTAAATTTAAAGTGAAAAATGAAGATGGTGTGCGTTAAAGATTAGAAGAACCATCAGTAACTATCTACAGTATTGCCTTCTCTTTATACTGCATATAAGTATGAAATATGTGGGACATTTTGACTAGGCTGATTACACATGATTTTTGGAAAACTAGTTTGGAAGAAATTCGTTGACCAGGTTTATTTTTTCAATGCAAGATGGTTGTTTGTGATGCTTATACTCATACAGAAGGCCAAACGTGAAATTGAGATTTGCGCGTATACTTTGTTTGTAGCTTTTTTAAATGAAACTAATGCATAATTTTGGGCTGCAATATATCTGATTGAATTTAAATATACAGTTGCGCGATCTAACTTTTTTTTCGATTCATGAACGACACTTCAGTGGGTTTCCCAGCATTTAGTTTTTCCTATCGTGAATTATTCTTTGATAAACCTAAAAACTACGTCAAATCCTGGAAAAATTGAATCCAATTATGTTAACTTTGTATTACAGCACAGTATTTTCAAACCTCTTTCAGTGCGTTCATCATGAGTTTGGTCTCCGAATTGTAGAATTGTTGAATATAGTAATCTTCTGCTGATATCTTCCATGATACCCAACCCAAGAATCATTCTATACTGTACTCAAGAAATATGGTAGAACTGTACTGTAATTCACAAAAAAAGAGCCTTCTCATTTTTGTCTGAGCCCCGAGAGAAAGTGGACCAATATTTAAAAATAGGAGGGTTCTTTTATTCTTTTCAAGCTGAAGGGGTATTTTTCACAATGAGCAAGATAATAGCTGCAAAATCTGGCTTTGCCTGAAAATGAGGATCCGAGATCACGTTAAGGATTATCCAAAATTGCATTGGATTAGGAGGAAGAACTAGTGATAGCCCATGGAACGACCTGCTGCTTCTTCCCCTTGGTCCCCAAAACATTTCTCTCGGTCGCAGTCAGCAAGCAACCGGCAGTCGCTTTCGTTTCGCTGTGGGCAAGGTTGTCAACAAGAAAGAAAAAAAAATCTGATTAAACTCGACGATTATCCGTCTTTCTTAATCCCGCAAAATAAGCGAATGATTCGTTTATCCTCCCCCACCTGTGCTTACGGTTACTGTACCCATTTTGTTGTTGTTGTTGGGGCTAATCAATATCATCGTTTACGCGAGTATCAAGCCGTTTGTTACTGTCTGGATTTTCCGTGATTCGCTGTCGAATATATTAAATTCCGAAAAAAGAGAAGGAAAAAAAAAAACGTGGGCCGGTGACGACATCGTCTTCCGCATTGTGAAAATTTTGAACAAGTGGCTTTCTTCGCGAGTTGTCTTGTTATTCCCGAGGATTCTTCAAAAACGAAATCCATCCCCCAAATAAAATATTTCTCGGTGAAAGTTTCCATCCGATAATCTGGGGTGAATGAGAACTTTGATGACGCGGAAATGTGAGATTCAACGACTGCTATTATATACCTGTCTTACTTTTGGACCTGATGTTATGTTAACAAAGGCGAAGAATGATCTGAATTTATGGAAGTTTCAAACGATAAGTTGGACTCTTGGGAAAGTTTAACCAACCATTTGAGAGATCGAAAAGTCATCAGAACATTTAAAAAGTAGTTGCCGAGGCGACGAGCTTTCCTTGTGGCGTCATGCGAGATTATTCTCTCGATATCAAAAATTTTTTTAGAATGCATGTAAGCTCCTTCGAAAATATTTCTTCTATATTTTTCGAATTTATGTCAATGGTTATCGGTTGAGCGCAGATAATCATTTCAGAGGAATTTTAGCGCATCAAGACAAGTACAGTACTGTATACGAATGCAACGAATTTTTTTTTTTTTTTGCATAGGCTATGAAATATTGGGATTAAATAAAATGCGGTTTGTCATCGGATAAAACGATTAACTTTAATTGATTAATGACATCTTTCATGTCGGGGATACAAACTCAGAAATTTTGCTTTGCATTAAACGAGCAGTCAGTGTAGGTTGACGACAGGCGAGCATTGCTTATTTTTTGTTTTTGCCTTTTCAAAATGAAAAAAAAAAGATTTCATGCTGTTATTTCTTAGTCAAGTTACCGCAAAATTGAGGCATCATATTGGATTTCTTATGCTTCATTTCATTGAGTCAATGAGGCTTTTGGATTAATTTTCAAGTATCAGGAGCGTCTGTATTTTTGCCTGCAAATTTCTGTGCCCTACAGTTGATTAGATACGATGCCGATAAATTCGGCGATTAAAACTCAGTCCTTCTGGCTAAACTTCCCGAATTATCAACTTCGATGCATCTTCATTTTATGACTTGCTTTCGACAAAGCGCAGATTCCGATGAGTGAGGAGTTGAGTAACTATATTACTTGACGCATCACCGCAGTCTTCCGCAGTGAATTTTATCAAGGAAATTTGGTTTTTCCTTTTCAAATGATGTAAATGGCGGCATCAGCTGTTCCTCGTTTCGACGCACGTAAGCAACAGATGCTGACTGATTCCCAACGCAAACGTGGATGAAAGTCGCTTTGAAATTCGTCCACCAGACAGGAAAATGTATCCAGGAGAGACGAGACTTGGTGCGGGAAGCGAAAAGGAAGGCTAGAACAGAAAGATGAAGTATACAAAGAAAGGATCGACATTCTGTCGTTTTGCAGACTGGAAAAAAGGATTTTAATTTAATCGTTTATTCAACTGAATCTAAAAGCGACTTATTTTTACTCAATCAAATCGTGACAGATGCAGGCAAAATCGTTTTCACGATAGACTAATTTACAGTACTGTACTGTTTTTCCCAGGGAATTCGATAGATGGCCTTTGAGAGGCTTTTCATGGGGGTAATTTTCATATTCGGATTAAAAAATTACCGTCAGGAAATGGGACTAGGATTCCCAATGTTGTTTGAGAGATGGTACGTTTTTATGTGCGAAATCGTCTATGCAAAGACATATCAAGATAAATTAAATATTGTACTTGAGACAAATATGGGGAAAATACATTTTATTTGGTAGCTTTTCTTTCTCCAAGTGGCAGAAAGTATCCCTCTTGACCGCAAGAATTATTAAATGAATTCGAATGCTGTCTGAAATTTTTAGCAGGATTTAATCAACGCCTTGGTCTTCTTTTTTTGGAGAGGCACGACGTGAAAATTTTTCAGTGAATCATTCTTTCGTAGAAAAATACTTCTGAATTTGATCTTCACATACCAACAAATTTTTTTTTCTCGATCAAATCATAAAATATTCGAGGTCCAAGTGCTGGTTGACCTGGCTATTTGTGCTGGGCGTTTTGAATTCATGCCTGGATTGAAACATATTTTCTCGCCCAATATCGTTCTCTAGAAATGAATACAATCGACACTGACCAGTAAACTAGAAAATGAGATATTCTTATTTGCTTCCGAAGTACAGTATACGATCGTAATCTAGTGTGTTAGTTCATCAGAAAGGTATTGTTCCTAACAAATGGCGTGACTTCTACTCCTACTGTAGAATGCAAATAGAAATAAGATACTGTATAATAAAATAGTATAATCATTGCGTGATTATGTCAGACATTGTTTTTTCTTTTTCTTTTTTGCTTCAGTCAGGGTTTTCTAACACAATTTATATTTTACGGTGCATACAGTATGTGCGAATGCGCTCTCTTCATTCTGAAGGCGGAAGATGAGTTTTAAACTTTTAATGCGAACACTTCCATGCATTAAATTTGATTTTTGCGTGCAAACGTTCGCATTATACTAATGGACGTCGGCAACGGTTCTCAGTTGAAGCTTTTTTTAAATGAAAATGACAGTTGCAGTGTTCTGTGTCAGCGAATAATTGAAAAAAGCGACTGATTTCCTTCGCCTTACTTTTATACCGCTGTCATTAAATTTTAAAAAATTAATCAAGAACATTACCATTAAATAGGCTAGGTTCACATGTAATTTCTATCGACTTGGAATCAAATCCCAGGAGAATCAACTACCTTTGACACATAACGCATATTTCCTGGCTCCTTGAAAGGAGCAGGATGCTCCGAACTTGTTGAAATTTCGAGATGAAAAAAGAAATTTAAGATTATTTAGCGAGTAAGCCCACCTTGGCCCCCTCCTGTCTTGTGTTCATTTCGTTTGAAAATCTCCTGCAGGGGTTTAGAAATTCAAGGTCGGAAGGGCCATTCTGCGGCGATTTGACGAGAGAATCCTCGTGTACTTCAAGGTTGAAGTGAATTCTTCCCCTGTTTATTATTTCGTGATTTTTTGAGGACTAAATATTAACTCAGGATATTTAAAAAAATATATTTTCAAGTGAGCAAAATTCAGGCACTGTTCTGCCAACATTTTAGAAACACCGGTGCGGTCTTGACGACCCAAAACAATTGAATAATTCCTTTTAGTTTCATCGTCAGTTGGTTCTTAAATAGTGCAATCAAATTGTTCTCATCAGCAACCATGTAAATTCAGACATTTTCAATTTGAAAGTTTGATCGCTCAAAAAGTACATAAGAAATCACAATCGGCAGTTTTTTTCAGAGCTATTGTGCCAAGTTTTACCGGAAATAAAGCGAACAACAAGATCACGTCTGATGCCCGAATTAAATGGTCGAGAAAATCCGTGGATTAGGATTTTGCATCCCTAGATTAGGACTTCATGTTGACTGTTTCGGAAGTGAAAAGTATTGTTTTGTGGAACGTTCCAAAGATGAAGAGGAATTTTATTCGGCAGCCTCTTGTACAGCACTTTGACCCAGATAAATCTACTCTGCCTGCAACCTCAGTTTCTATTTCGCTGGGAAATTAAAACGGAATTACGGTGGACGAATGACATCTTGAGAGAGAAAAAAAGTGCCTCGTCCCCGAATGACAAAGTTTACTCATTTGGAGTGAGGGAGGCAGAAGAAGAGGAAGAAAAGAAGACGAGGAAAAAGACGGCGTTTCGGTGCGCGCCCTTCGATGTCCACGGACATCACGATTGTTTGCCTCGCGGCGAGGAACTCCGCGATGATCCATTCTCGTTCGTTTTCTCCACGCGAGGAGACCCAAGGCCGAATCAAAGCAACGTGTAGGGGCCTCTTTTTTTTCGTCCATTTTCTCGTCTGCGTGTTGGTCTGTTTCTCATTTTTAAAGTCGTTCGTTACAGTGATTTGGGTGGACGAAGACTAGTGTCTTAATTTCAAGCCGGATGACCAAAGCTTTCACTCACGTCTGTCCAGAGATTTTCTGTAAATACGGTACATTATTTCCAAGCCTAGACTGTATGACGTGTCTCGAAGTGGTGCAATTAGAAAAAGCGTTTGAAATACAGTGACACCCCAAGATGCGGACGTAATTGGTGCATCAAGAGTGGTTTTAAGTTGATATGTCCCTAAGTCAAGTCTCATTTTACCTTAGACTTACATTCAGGGCCGGCCTAAGGCGGGTGCAGCGGGTTCACCGCACACGGGCGCCTTGCTAGGGGGGGCGCCAAAACCAGGGCTGACCCTGGCAGTGGCAAGAAGGGTTTGTGCGCCTGTATGGTGAGGCGCCAGGTGCCCCATCATTCAGGCAAAATATTTTACTTGCAGAAATCAGGCAACGGATGAAAATCAGCAGTAAGACAGGAAGTCTAAGTGATTCAAAATCCGGAGTTTTCCCTTCTTCACAAAATTTAGTGCTTCCTGCTCAGGATAGGGCACTCTGCAGTGTCTTTGACTGAACTGTAATATAGGCCAATCCCAGGGATAAAAAATTTGACCACTTTATGCCAGGGCTTGGAATCAAGGAAGCAAATTTTTAAAAATAATGAACCACTTTCCACATTATCATCAGTCTGNTTGAAAACTAAATATTAGACAGGGAACCCTTTTTACTGTGTATATTCTCAGATTGCAGTTTTTCATGTATAGGGGCGCCAAGTAAGGGTTTGCACACGGGCGCCATGCAGGCTTGGGCCGGCCCTGCTTACATTATATAATTTTCAATTGGTGTTTGATGGACAAAATACTCACCATATTTCCATAAAAAAATGTCTCCCAATTTGAACTGATTCAATCAATATACTTCAAAACAATATGGACATTTGGAGAATTGAGTACTGATACCTCTGTACAGTCCATAGAAATGTTGGCATTCTCTGTAAAATTAACATTCAAGTGAAAAAGAGAGAAGGAAGTCCTTCTATGCTGGAGGTAATTTTTCTAAATCAGCTAAATGGATGGTAAATTTGTGAGAGAAATGCCCAAGAACTTCTCTTGCATCAATTTTAGGGTTGGAAAATATATGTTTCTTGTAATTTGGCCTGAAATTTATTTGTAATTTTATCACAAAATGTCCCTATGTTGAGTCAGTGTCCTCATGTTGGGCCTTTTCTGTTAATTTTTTATGGGAAAATAAGTGTCCCTATGTCGTAATTGTCCGCATGTCGAGGTGTCCGCATGTTGGGGTCTCACTGTACTCTTTTCTGTGTAGCTTCCCAGCATGCAGCTGTTTCTTGAAAAGCTCGGATGTGTTCTGAACGTGACCTCAAGCATGTTCACTGTGTGAAAGTGAACGGGGATCGACGCTGTTGTTGTCCACGCGTTTCTCCTTTTCTCCAGGCGTGAGATAAATTCTGGTTCACAGAAAAAGAGAAACAAGGGGAAGAAAGGCAGCCAGTATGTTATCTGACGCCGTGAAATTGTTTTACGGGATCAGTAATCTTTTACAAGCTTCTTTATCAATGTTTTCTTTTGTTGTGTCGTCGAAATATTGTTGAACGTCGATTACCAATCGGGACCGTCAGCCATGAATTCATTATCGATAATGTTCTGATGTATGTAAAATTTATACGTGTGAATTGTATGTAAAAAAAAATCGTGATTTCAACTGTAAATCTTCCAGACAATCACCAAGTATTTTTGCAACCAGGTTTTATTTCCAAGAACATTACTGAGTTTCAATGCCAGGCGAATTCTGTGTGCGAAAGATAAATTTTCCACTTTATTGAAGAGAACCGTTTGTGAGGTAGAATTATTGATCGTTATAGTCGTTCGGATGAAATTATTTCTACAACACCAATTGTTTGGAACAATCATTTTTGGACGTGGATTGATAGAATCTCACGAATTTTGAATGTTGAGGATAATTTTAGATGAATAGTACTGTAATTCATTTTGCTATGCTTATCTTGGAGTGCATGGTGTTTTAAAGCAATGTACGCATTGTTTGCAGATTCTGTATTATTCAAGTGCATATTGCCGATTTTGTGTGATACTTTATTCAGTATACAGATGAGAAGAACAAAGAATGGGTAAAATTTTCCAACCACAAACCCGCATCCAAAATTAGGGTATGCACAAGAAAAGCTGAAGCGGGTAAAGAAAAAGTCTTCTCATGAAAGAGAATCATTGTCATTTCTCGTCGCCATTTCCTTTTTCCATGACTTTTTCCCGGCTAGGATCTTTTTTACTCAATTGGGAATCTTGCTGAGCAAAGTAAAAAAACGTGATCATGTGCCATTCAATCCCCGAACGATTTGATATTTAAAACAGCAGAAGAAATCGTTCGTATTTAGTTTGATTCAATTCAATACGATAAAAAGCGCTTCAAAAAATTTTCTGAAAAATATTCTACTTCGCGTTGAAGAAGACTGTACCTGTGAAAGATTTGCATTGCTGAAAATTTGCGCATTCCCTTGAGAGCAAAGTTTTGAAGTGAAACAGATTTTTCTGTCTTGTTTTCAAGCCGAGAAACGTTTATGAGAAATGCAAAGATCGCCGAGGGCGCCGTGAGAAAAGGCCGGGGAGAGGAAATGCCGGGAGAGAAATGACGAGAAAGAAAAGGCCTAAGAAAAACTCCCACGAGGAAAAAAAAAAGCGACGGAGAGGAAACTGCAAGGCAAATAAATACATTGAAGAGAATGTTGAAGGGTCGCGAAAATCTAACCGGAGAACGCTACAAACCAAATACGGTATGTCCTGAACGAAGGGATCACAAAAAAGTAATATTGTATCGCTCAAAGCAAAAAAAAAAAAAAAATTCTAAAAACATTTAGCTGCTTAACTGCTGCAGAAATAGTATAGCCTTGGATACATTTTAAAGCCTGACCAGGATTTATCTCCAACATTGATTTCCACCACAAAATATTTTCACGACTCGGATTTTTTTTTTAAATTCCAATCCCCCGCCGTGTTTCCTCCAGTGGGCATTTTCAAATTTTCGCGTGGATTCTAAAAGTATGTCGGATCTAATGATGCAATTTCGAGTTGAATACCGCGTTTTTCGCAGAGAGAACGACTTGATTTCGTAACAATTTCGGCTATATTTTCCTCCTTTTATTGAACTCACGTCAAGTAGTCCAATATTTTCTCTTACCTACAAAGTTTTGTTATCTTCTCCTCAATATAAGGACGACTTTCCGCGCGCGCCTGTATTTACTATCATTTACGACATACTTCAGTATTTAAATAGCTTGTGACAAAACTCTTGAACGCAACACGGATGATTTATAAAATTTATAAAATTTTCGATTTGTAAAATTTGCGCAAGTTTTGAAAGACTCTCCGTTCAAATCTGCGAAAACGCCTAAAATTCAATGAAGATGAGTTGATCATCCCTTTTTCTTCTTGTCGAATGATGATTATTTAAAGACTGACACTTTCGACGCTACGGAATTATATCCATCCATTTCTAATGTAACCGAGTTTATAAGCTGTCAGAAGATTCACGAAAATTGAGTTACATTTTTCTTCGCTGGACATCGCTCTGAACTTTATTTCCGGGAGTTCTCTACAATCCTTGTTAATATTGTAAGACCTTCGCAAAAATGAGGTACTGTATTCTCCTGTAAACTGACCCTCATGGACAAGTACGTGCAATATTTTGACACATATTATTAAATTTTCTGCAAAAGAAAATCAATTCAAACGTTTGGTCGGTTTTATCTTACCCCCGTTGGAATATTTTTAAATGGATTCAGATGGACGTGATTTTCACGGAAAGATTTTTGAATATTTCCCGACTATTATTTCGAATTTTACTGACTCAGGTACAGTAATTTTTTTTTTTGCGTACAAGGCTCATTACCGAGCGAAACGGTATGTTTAATTTACTCATGCGTATGTTTTATGGCTTTGCAGGTCATTGAAGTGGTCGCATCGAATCATCGAAAAATTCAATTATGTATAATTTTCGATAATATTTTCGACTTAAACCGAAGTTTCAACCTTGTCAATCTTTTTATTGCAGCCAAATAAAAAGATTGCCCTAAAATCCCAATGAAGGACTAAGAATGTGCCAAAATCACGGCTGCAATCAAAAAGGCATCTTGATGGTTTTTTTTTTTCGTTTTTGGATCTTTTCTTCATACTGAGTGCTAAGCATTGAGCAAATCAATATAAGGACGACTTTCCGCGCGCGCCTGTATTTACTATCATTTACGACATACTTCAGTATTTAAATAGCTTGTGACAAAACTCTTGAACGCAACACGGATGATTTATAAAATTTATAAAATTTGCGCAAGTTTTGAAAGATTCTCCGTTCAAATCTGTGAAAACGCCTAAAATTCAATGAAGATGAGTTGATCATCCCTTTTTCTTCTTGTCGAATGATGATAAATTAATGACTGACACTTTCGAAGCTGCGGAATTATATCCATCCATTTCTAACGTAACCGAGTTTATAAGTTGTCAGAAGATTCACGAAAATTGAGTTACATTTTTATTCGCTGGACATCGCTCTGAACTTTATTTCCGGGAGTTCTCTACAATCCTTGTTAATATTGTAAGACCTTCGCAAAAATGAGGTACTGTATTCTCCTGTAAGCTGACCATCATCGAAAAGTACGTGCAATATTTTGACACATATTATTAAATTTTCTGCAAAAAAAAATTAATTCAAACGTTTGGTCGGTTTTATCCTACCCCCGTTGGAATATTTTTAAATGGATTCAGATGGACGTGATTTTCACGGAAAGATTTTTGAATATTTCCCGACTATTATTTCGAATTTTACTGACTCAGGTACAGTAAATTTTTTTTTTTTTTGCGTACAAGGCTCATTACCGAGCGAAACGGTATGTTTAATTTACACATGCGTATGTTTTATGGCTTTGCAGGTCATTGAAGTGGTCGCATCGAATCATCGAAAAATTCAATTATGTATAATTTTCGATAATATTTTCGACTGAAACCGAACTTTCAACCTTGTCAATCTTTTTATTGCAGCCAAATAAAAAGATTGCCCAAAATCACGGCTGCAATCAAAAAGGCATCTTGATGGGTTTTTTTTCGTTTTTGGATCTTTTCTTCATACTGAGTGCTAAGCATTGAGCAAAGTGAACAAACCTGATCACGAGCCATTGAAATTTCACTCGACCTTTCACCTAAGCACATTGAAATCAGGGAAATAAAATGGCGATATCAGGTGCTCTTTTGCTCGTTAATCTCTGAAACTCCAGTAATCGAGGAATCCCGAATTGGTGCCTTGATAAATTGTCATCGGGGTGTAGAAAAAAGCTGCAATCTAAGAAGAGCTTTGAAAAATATTGCTTCTTGATCTCTTGTTGATACAATTATTTAAAAAAAAGTAAGGCTCAGTAATACAGGTAACCGAAGGAATTATTTTCATAGTACACAACGAACAAATGTCTGTAACTTTCCGGAATTCACGGCGGATGTGTTATTATACTATAGCAATATTACTAATGTCCCGATTCCTGTCGGCTTTTCTCTTTCGGCGTGGTTATTTGGCAGCCTGGGGCATTTTGCACGCCATTGTTGTGAAATCGAGCGTGGCTTTTTTTTTTTCAAATCTTGACCCAGTGTACCTCGACGTAAATCGCATGCCTTCCTTCCCCCCGTAAGTACTGTATCCAGTACTTGACACGGTAAATGCAGCAGGTGGGATTGTTCCAGGCACTCCTTTGATGGTTCACTCGGGTTTTGCCGCAGCTCCTCTGAAACGTGGCTTAACTTTCCAGATGGTGTGCATTTAGTGGAATGATTTACTCGGGGATCGTGATCGCTTTTCGACTCACATGCGATAATTACCTCCATTTTTCTCTCTATATTTTCTTCTAAGGAGTGATTTATATTGTGATGAACTACCGAGCTGGTTGATGACGTGATCGCTGATGAAACGGCATTTGCACGATATGGTCGATTGCATTTCATCACCTTTATTTTTTGCGAGTTTGTAACACAAACAAATTACTTTTTGAGAAAATACGCTAATGTGTTCGGCCATGACTGATTTTTTGGATGTAATTCTATGCAATTTTCGATTCGAGAAGCAATAGTTTATTGTTTGATATTAAAGAGTCCCAAGTGTGTTGGAATTTCGTAGAGCATGAGAAAACTTCGTTTATTAAAGTCTCGGCAATGAAAATTTGCGTAATCCAAAGTTTTTTTCTCTCTATGCGCACCTGAATTTAGTTCTTCACGTTGTTGGGCCTTCATTTTACGGATTGCTTGAAGAATTTCGCTGGTGTACGATTTGAAGAAAAAAAAGACGGTGTGAAGAATATGAATCATGATTTTAAAAACAATCGGAAAGCGAGAATGATTTTCGCTCTGACGGTGTACAGTTTTACGGGCTATATTTTTCTGTTCTTGGAATTTTATTGCGCTGTCTTTTCAATAAGATACCGAGCATTCCTGAACTGAGCAGATCCAGTGTACTGAAAGGCTTTTAATAGTGTTTTACACATTCAAACGTGTGATATAAATTATTTGCCAAAATGGTCATAAATGTAACAGTAAAAGTCTTGCTGCAGTTGATTTCGAAACTCTACCTACAGTATTGTGGCCGCTGCAAGATTGTCTCCCAATTGGGGATTTCTATAAATATTATTTGTTTATTTCTGGCGTGATTTCCACTCTGGCAAATGACCGAATTTCCTGATGACGTATTCGCTAAACAACATTCGAAACTTGATGGACGGCGCGATTTTTATTTTTCATGTGTTTTGATGTAAATTATTCAATCATGCTCCGGTCGAGATTTATTTTTGGATTATATTCTATGTCATTTTTGGTTTTAAAAAGTGAGCCAAGAGTCTTCGATTTTTTCTTAGTACGACTGTGATTCAGTTGGGCGACTAGGATTTGTTTCCCAATCCCAGCGATGTTTTTGTTTTGTTTTTGTTTATGGATCACGTGCGTATCCAAGGTTTTTAGTTCTGCGCACGGCCGCATACATTGTGCAGCGTAGGGTTGTAAATTTGAATACTTTGAAATGCAAGAGCTCATGAGGAATTAATTTCCGTCTTTACAAGGCCGAATCCTTGTTAGATAACTGGAAGTACTCCTAAAACGATTGTCAGAGACTCCGTAAACAGAAAGTTCGTGCTGGACAATGTAATATTATCCCGAGGAATGCTGATGTTCGGAATACTAATCCTACACGGGCTTGTATGGTTTTGCTGATCTACCAAATCTTTTGCTCCTTCGCAGAAGTTTTCGTTTTTGCTGTACTGTACAGCAGTACCTAGAGGCACGATTTTTTTTTCTTCCGAGCAACATTTCAAGAGCGCTTTAATGCATGCATTTTAGTTTCACGCGTAAAACGTCTTTTGAATTCGATGCAGTACGATCAAAATTGCTTCAGTCGCCTTACGGAAAAATATCTTTCAAAGTATTTTCGACTCTTCGAAACAAAGATATTTTCTAAAGTAAGTGCATTCTGTGAGGGTGGCAGGAAAAAAAAGGCGTGACTGTGTTGAACGCCATGAGAAAATGCCGGGATGAAAAAAACGTCGGTGAGGGGGAAAGTCGACGGAAAATCTTACCTATTTATGATTGTTGGATCCATTGTCACTGTCGATTCTATTCTTAATATGGGTTAATGATTCATTTATGATGTGAAAATTTTTGTGTCTTTTATGTGTTTTGTGATGCTTTAGCTTCTTTTGTGTTACATTTTGTCCTTGTGTCATTCAATGTTAGTCGGTTCTCCATTTTATTTTATTCCACGAGAAATGATTGGAAATTTCAGTTTTCCAGTTCTATGCATTATTCATTTCAAAATCTTTTGCTCTCTAATATTCACAAGCAATTAATT
>CAJPEX010001163.1:45496-65918 GCA_905338405.1 Notodromas monacha
TGGTGGTGGTGGGGGGGGGGTGGGGCGGGGGGGCAAATTTATGTGTATACAGTACACTAGTACAGCATAGCAATATAATTTTTTTTTAAGTAATGTTGCTTCAGGTTCTTGCATTAAATTTTCCTAGGGGCAAATGCCAACTTTGAAGCTTAAAAATCGATCTTCACTCTGGTCGAAGGATTTCAGGAAATAAACCCGCTCCTTCTTGAGGAGGGCAGTAAATGTCGGAAGGTTCTCAGAGAACTTGATCAATATTTTGAGCGTTAAAATTTATATTTCCGGTGTTTTGGAAGCACATGTATGCTTTATATATCATCTTCAACATTTCTCTCTTTCTTTTATGAGCGATACTTCCGAAAAAGACAGTTTTGTCATTTTTATGCGGGCAATAAATGGGAAAAGTTCCGAAAGTAGTGACGCTTGAATTATTCTTGTCGAGGCATTGGGAGCAACTGCCGACTTCGTATTCATATAAAATATATTTTTTCTTACTTTCCGTGCGTGAAGCCTTATTCAAGAAAGATATTCGTTTCGAATTAATTTTAAAGCTTTAATAAATACATTTTCATCTGTTCTTTTTTGCGCTTTAAAATTACGGTTTTTTATTGACGCATACTTTTTGAATCCTGCCGCTGTTTTCGGCTTTAATTAGTCTGGATGGCTGTAATTGACTCGGGGTCTGTTGTGCATCTTTCTAGTCAAATTAAAAAGTATGTAATTTTTTGCCCGCCGTGAAAGCGATTCATCATTCCTCCCGTTTGTTTGAAAGGAAAATTCTCGAGCGATAAACGGGAAATCTGAATGGTATTTTCAATACAAGTATTTCTGCAGCATTTTATGCTTACTCTGAATTTTCTACAGTCTTCAAAACTGACCAACCTTAACGCAGTAGGTAAAGTTTGATGTTGAGATTAGTACCTTACTATTTTTTTCACTTGAGGAATTTCGGCATTTTTGCATTACACAAGACGATGATGGAACGGGGAAAGTTGCGGTTAAAAGCTCTACTTTTTTTCTATCGTCCGCCATCCTTGTATTGATTGAACTTTTTTTGCGGCTTTTTGTATGACTTCAGGACACAGTGACTAGATTTATATTTTTACTGAATTCTGAAAAACCACTAAGGAAAATAAATTGCACGAATTTCGTAAATGGTGCTGTTACCTGGAGCGAAATTCAAGACGCGTGCGAATGTAACCGCGGGAAGCAAACTTGACATGAAGTTCTGTCAAGTATTCCTTGAATATTCGATTGAAAAACGTCTGAGAAGAAATTTTAAAAAATCTCGTTCTATGCATCAAAAATGGCAAAAATAAAATATATTCCGTGACGTCGAAATGCGTGGAGTCCATCATTCACGTCGGATATTCCCGCGTTCACATGCCAAAATAATGCAAAATTGCGTCAGTGACATCACGACAGGATTTTTTTTTTCGGGTCCGCTGCGCAAATTTTGGATAAAAACATCATAACGGAAAGATAGTTCCCACTTGGCAAGGTAAAAACCGATTTGAAATCATAATCGATGCTACTAGAGGAATGAAAGTGATCATTCACGTGTAATACATTCACTTTAAGCTCAATTAAATCATTAAATGTGTTCAAAAATAATTCAAATATCACATCGGAAATGACTTGATACTGTATACCGTTACCTTATATCTGTCATATATTTTTGCTGTGAGTTTTCATGGAATAAAATGATGCATGCGAAATTCCGTAATAAATTATTGCCCCAAAAATTGGATTACTGTTAATGTACTTTGCTGTGATTCTTTTTGAATATGTAACTACTGCATGATCTTGTCGAAGTACTGTTTTGCGTTGTTTGAACCCTGCTTAAGCCACGTGGGGTTTGTCTACGTTATCAAAAATATCACAGATTTCTGTACTTCGTGAAAGAGTAACACGAAGTCGGAAGCGGATGTAACCACAAAGCCAAAATCCTGTTAGGGAGGAAAAAAAAATGAAGCTGTAAAATCGAAATCTCTAAAATTATCGACGTTTATGGACTTTTTGCCGGATCTTGCGTAAATTTTGACTTTGATTCGTTTACGTTGACGTTTACTGTAGTTTCGGCTGTTGTCGGATTCGGGTCATTCACCCCTTTTTTGTTGCCTCCGCGAAAGAAACGGATTCGGAATGGTTCCAGGGTTAACTTATTTTTATCATCCTCGGTTTTTTTCTGGTCTTTTTTTTTGTGTGTCTCATTTATTTTCTGAGCACTTTGCTGGACAGGTTTATTTCCGGGTGTGGTTCTCAACTGTCCCATCCCATGGAGAGGGGAACGACACCCACGACGGAACTTCGTTCATAAATATGGGTTGTATCACGACGTTCAATCGCTGGTGGATTGGGTTCCGAGTGCACCACCTGACGGGGTTTCGAGACGCAGAGGAATGAGACAGGGGAATATTGAGTTGGAGAAAAAATTCCTTTGTGTTCGAGCTATAGGCTGAAAAAAATTGAAATTACGGCGACGTAAATTGTATTCAGAACCAATTAATGTGATCATCACCAAACGCCGACTTCAAGTTGACTCAACGTTTCTTCGTGATTCGTCGCGTATAGTTTGTTTCTCGTCAACTCTCTTGTCACACATAAATATTGTATGCATTTGTAAACTCCATGTACAGATTCTACTCCGGTCCTTCACGAATTCCACGATTTAAGGAATGATCTGACTTTTATGGAGCCTCTTATTATAGTCTTCGTTGGGCGTATATCTTCCGTCGCATCAGTCGGCAGCAACGGCATAAATACGCCTTATTCGATCGTTGGGACGGATTTTTGCTTGGCCATCAAGCATCAGTTTTGGATTTATATTCCTCAGTAAGGGTCTTCCATTTCATGATTTGTTTTTGTGGTTTTTTTTTTCATAAACAGGTTCGGCAGAAGGAAGTTTGCCAGGGACCGTTGGATGAGGCAGCGCCAGTCAGACCAAGTCGAAGCCAGGGCGAGGAGCAGCCGAGGAGTCTTCGCCGTCGCGCCTGAGTGTATAAGGTGTACCTCTGACATCCTCGTCGTCATCTTCTGAAGAGAGAGAGAGAGAAAAAAAGGAACCCCCACTGAAAATCAAATAATAAGGCACAAGGAAAAAGAAGAAGAAGAAGAAGTAGAATGCGGGGTTGGTTCGACGCGTTTCGGCACGATGGCGGGCCGACGTTGTATTCGTACAGCAACCGGACGCCTGTCACCGGCGACCCGCTGTCCGTCACGCTCTACGTCATCTTCTTCACAGTCTTCGCCGCCTTCATGCTCATCTTTCCCGGCGTCCGAAAGGAGGTGAGGAATAATCGATTGCTCGTTTACAGTATAACACTTCCTCAAAAAAAAAATCCTTTAGACTGGTAAACGCAGTGTTGTGTGAGGGTTGGTTTATAGTAAACCAATGCTGCTCAACATGCGGCCCGCGGGCCACATCCGGCCCACAGAGACTCATCGTCCGTCCCGCGGTCCCCTTCCCTGTAATTTCCGGGGTGGCAGCCCTCCCACTATCCCACTATTCAAAATATTGAACGATAAATTCATAAATTCAAAGTGTAGCTCCACCCTTCAAAAATACTACAAGATAGATTCACTTCAATTCTTGTGATGCTTGTGATTCAATACCGAGCACTGAATCAAATTTGAAACTTTTCCTTCAAAACGATTTAATTTGGAACCCTAAAAATTTTCTTTTGTGGCCCGCAGGACTCTCCACATCTACAATATAGCCCTTGACCAAAAATAAAATGTATCAAGGGTGGCCTATTAATATTTATTTTCAACATATTATATTTATTTTCAACATATTATATTTATTTTCAACATTTTCTCACATTTGAGTTGGGTAGCACTGGTTCGTGATTTCAGAGCTTGTTTAAGGCTATCTTTTTTTAGTCGAATGAATTGCGACGAACCTGATTTTTTTCCTAGCTTAATATTTATTTTCAACATTTTCTCACTTGACACCTGTCCAAATTTTCGCTATCCCAGTTCGAAATGATGAAAAGACGAAAATTGCAAGGTGTACCACTACAGTACTGTTTTTTGGAAGTACTGCAAAAATCTTATGTGAAAATACTTGATACTTGCTTGCTTTATACTGTTTATTCTCATGCCATCCGAGTGCTACAAAACATTTCAAATACCTTGACAAATATTCTCAGTGGCGATATCATATATTTGACAAGCACGTTCCAGCAATAAAAGAAAACTTTTGTTGATCTTGGCGATTTTCGCATGAACATATCAAAAGTGAAGGTTGTCAGAGAATTTTTACTTGGTGAGGAAAGAGTTGCTCAAGTCACTGCTGTGATTCAATATAGTCAATCCTCTTTTGAGCTGAACTCAGAGGGACCCACAGAAGAATTCATTTTAGGGATTTATTGAGTTCGGGAAGCCAATAGTTTTGCTGGGAAACCATGAAAAATTACAGGAAGGTCAAATTTGTGATATTCTGTGCCATAAAGCATAATCTGCAGTGTAAATAAGTTTACAGGATGCTAAACTTGGAGACAACGCTATACAGTCAAACCACTTCAAATCGCTTTTCAAGGTATCAACAACATAATTTGAGTTGGGGATGTTTCGAGTTCGGAAAACAAGAAAGAAGGAGTGCAGGAAATTGTAATTGGTGATATTTAGGGCCTTAAATTGCTTCTTGAATGAGTTGACAGGACGCTGAAAGTGAGGGCAAGGTAGGGGTTTATTTGCCAATTACTGTACTTTTTGACTAACTGTAGGAGCACATGAAGTTACATTTTTATTGCTTTTCTCGTTCCTGTGTCAATAAATAATGTCCGAAAGACCACCAGAAATTTTGAGGTTTGAGGGGGAAAAGCCTTCGAGTTGGGGAGGTTTTTGAAGCATTGTTTCTAAGGGAATCCGTCTGGGACTTCAACAAAATTCGATGCACGGAGAGGTACTGTATTCGACTTGGGGAAGTACGAGTTATTGAGGTTCAACTGTGTTATTGCAGTTGTGATCCTTGCTTGCTGGAAGCAAGGATTTCGAAGCAATGTTGCGAAGGCGAGGAAATAAATAAAGATGAGTTCGGTTCAACATAGTAAGCACTTGTTTACTGCCGTTGCGACACAGGGAAATAATTTCAGTATCACCGCAGTTTCCCGGACGCAGATGCAGCAACTCGCAGCGTAACGTACTTTTAATACCATCATTATTCCGCAAATCCTGAATTTTCAGAAAAATGAAAAAAAGGCATTCTGGGAAAATGTAAACGTCGAAATCAAACGTTAAAATGTGGCTGGGACGACGAGCTGCTCCACGAAAGCAAGTTGATCTGTATCCTCTTTTCGTTGATACCGATTAATGCTAAAGTCGACGTTTTAATTTAATTCAAGAAAATAGCCGGTTCAAAATTATGAAAAATGTGCTTATTCGAATCAGTGAGATCTAAAAAAATTTGTTAATCGTACTCCGAATTCGAATGAGTGTGAGTTTGAAGCGTGGTTCTGGAGAAATACCGATTTCAAGCAAGTATGCCCACACATCTTTGTTTTACGAGATCAATTGCTAACACAACAAAGTATTGAGAGTTTATGAGCAGGGTATCTTTTCAATAAGTTTCATTTGCGGGTTTTCTTTTAATTGGTGCGAGTTTTGATCCTGCCTGTGTAATGGAATTTCTGATACCAAGTTCAACAGCTAATTTTTTTCAATTTTGAGAGACTGAAGAACAGTTTCAGAATTTCCATGACATCGTACGACTGCGTGGATCAGGTGATCGTTTACATGTACAGTACAGTAGTTACCATCGTCGAGCATTCCGTGTTTTCGTGTTGAACTTTTCCAGCTGGTTGTTTTTGATGTACAGTACTGTAATTGCGCTTGGTACTGCTGCTGTTGCTGCACCAAGGTCCTGTGGGGAAATATATGAAGAAAGAAAAAAAGATGAGTAAAATAGGGGTTTGGTGGTAGAAATATTGTGATTGAGGCCAAGAGGTTACCCCCCTTGTTATTCGCTGTCTAGAATCGGCGTTGTTTGTTTTGCAAGTCGAGGACGTCGGTATCCGAACCGTTGCGCACTTTTATGATGGCTATTAGCTGACTAAAACACGCCGGATGCGCGTTGTTTATTTCCTCTTTCTCTCTGCTACTTTCCGCCTACCCCGGATTTTTTTCTTCTTTTCAGTTGTAGATCGAAAATTGCTTGAAATACTCTCCTCTGATGTCAGAGGTCCTCAAGGAGCCGTTTCTGTGAATTTTTCGGAAGGTTCAGTTTTGAAAAGGTCAATTACCAGGTGTTTTCTGGGGGTTGTTGTCTCGTGAGCTTCGCCAATTCTGGCTAAAATTTTCACAGAGCTGCTTGCGCTTGGTAAAAAAAAAAAAAAAATCAGGACGACTGTAAGTTCATTCCTTGATCCCAATCGGCTTTCATTTTACGTCCTGATTGAAAAAAATGAAGATCCCGGAAATATCAGGGCAAATATCAATTTCATCCTTTCACATTCGTTTCCGAAGAAAGCAACGAAAAAAAATCTTATGTGAAGAACTAAATCGAACCTTGAAAATATTTTCCGAAATATTAAACGTAGTGGCATTGACCAGAAGTTTTCCTTGATTATGAAGTTCACTGATATTTCGAAAGAAAATCTCCCGGTTCGAGGTACGCTTTGCTTTTTAAATTTCGGAAACAGTTCCAAGTTCGATAAAAGGCAGAGCTTTTTTTTTTTTTGTGAAGTGAGCATTTCGAGAATCCGTTCGGAATGGAATATTTCCAGTAGCTAGATCAAAATAAAGGATTTTTCCAAAAATAAAGCAAAAATCAGCATGTACGTATGTATACTGTACTCACATCAGGCTGACGCGTGACAAAAATTCACAACGAAGTAAAAGGAGGACAAAAATTAATGGAATAAAACAGGTTCGGGAAGTTGTTCTGCAACGAACAGCTGAGAAAGAAAATTCCTTCCGGAGTTCTTGATTCTGTTTTCTTCAAGCACCTGTTGGCTGCTGACAGTCGTGTCGAATCCGAACGTGAGGGAAAAGCACGGCTCTCGGTTTGCGCAAAAATTGGAGGAACAATGAGAGACTTTTTTGTTTTAGCTTGAGAAAGAACTTAGTTTTACTTTTGCTGGCCAAGTTCTAAATTCCCGATGTGTTGCATAATCGGAGAAAATTTGAGTTTTTATGATCCTCGCGCCGAAGGACGGCGACGAAATTTTGAAGCTTATCTCTTCATAAAGCACAGTTTGCGGTTTCATTCCGGAAGTTGAAAAAATGACTTTCATTTCAAACCAGGAAATAAAGACTGATATTCCAAGATTTACTTCCTTTCCATGAAAATTTAAAGCCAGTAGTTGCATTATTCCGGTTAAAGAAGCTTCCGATTATACTGTTCTGCACAACATCAACGGCGTCAAATTTTGGTTCGCCTCACAGGTTTTTCGCTCACGTGACCGAAGCTCCTTACAATTTTTGTGTGTGTATAATTTCTAAATGATTTGAATCTAATAGGATTTTCCGTGATTTCAAAATGAGTAGGCATGATCGCGAAAAATCGATGGGAGTCCGTGCCATTTCCCGTCTCTTCATCATGGAAGTACTGTACAGCAAAATAACCTGAAACGAGAAAAGCAAATCCAAAGCGACCAAAAAGGGTCTAAAAGCTTTTATGCACAGGTTGAAAGACCTGTTGAAAAACCTTCTCATTGGAACGGATTGATTCTGTTGAATGAGGCAACATTGTTGATTTCCGAGTTCATTCGGGCATTTATGTTCGGATTTCAGTCACGGCTTCAGTTTTCTTTACGCGATAAAATTGAGGGAAAACAATAAAAGCTGCAATGGAATTCAATGTGAAGGAAATCTAGACGAAAAAATGTCTCACCATTGGCCAGTTATTCAAATTCTATCCCGGAAGCTGTAAAATTTGATGCGTGACTGCCAGTAGTTTTTCTCGCTGTTCTTTGGCATTGCTTCTAAAAGTGGGTACGTGAATGCCGAGTACTTTCAACTGATAATTCATCCAGTTCCCTTTTTTGCCATTCAACTTTTTAAATAGTTTTTTCTTCGCTGATTCGAATGCCTCTGATTAAAATTTGCATTTGATTAAAAAGTCAGCAGAATATTCATTCTCCTCGTAAAAGTTGACGTCTCATCTGCGCACAATAACTATTGCTTATCAACGATTTCAGCGAATATCACAAATCATCCCGACATGTGCTCTGTAAATTCTTCAACTCGGTCCCGTAAATCCGTTTGGAGTTCCTATTATTTACAGTTTATTTCATGATATACTTTTGACGATCTTTGAAATGGTGTCCTAAGCCAAGTCCATTTGTCAGCGAGAGAAAGAAAGTAAAGGCCAGAGCTGACGATTCTAAGAAAACATCAAGTCTCTTGCCAAGAGGTGGATGAGTCAACTGTGCAATTTTATTGACAAGAGGAAAAAAATCTCCGATCATTTTCTAAAATTGCCACGTCAAAATAATGGATTAGCAGTAGCACTACAGTAGCTGCTCATAAGAATTTAATGTTTCACATGTTTCACGCATGTTTGATTGACAATCGAAGACTTCAACGTCCATCACTGGATGCAAGATAAATATCTGTCGAATTTTATTTTTTAAGAGAAAGTACTGTAATGCTGATCAATGACTGCAATTTTTTACAAGTTTCCTTAATCACGTTCCAATTCGTCCTCCATTTTGAAATTCCCCAGCGAAAGGCAACTAATACGGTGGTTTTAACTCTTAAGAAGTCCTAACGTTTTATAAATACGGCATATAACTGCTTTTGCGTACTTAGAACTTTTAGGGCACAAACACAAAATGAGGTATTGGATCTTTTATTTTATCTGTAGAAACAAAAATTGAAAAATGTACCTGAAGATGGAACAAATTATTCAACTATAACCTCCCGTGGTTATAAGATTCACTCATTCTGATTTTTCATGCCACTTTTTACGAAACAATTTCGTTTCATATCATATAATTTTCGGTATATTTGAATAAATACCGTAATCGATGTTTGAAGTAAGTTCGAAAGAAGAAATATGAGGAAACCTTGCAGCAGGTTAAAAATCTTGGATAGCTCTTCAATTCGGACCCCGGGTGCCCTTGAGGCAAGGACAGTAGTCGGTTTGAGTGACAGTTTTCACGCGCCTTGTGATTCTACTCGTCCACCGGTACTTGAAGTACTTATTTATCTCACCAAGAATCTCGAGGACAAAAACGAGCCAAATGTCAAGGTCGACGCTTAGGAATCCCCCTTTTTCTCATCGGAATTCCTGATCACCGGAATTAAACCCTGTCGATTCCCGTGCCTTGGGGGCAAATAATTGCGTGTTTCGCCTCCGTCCATGTGGGCTTTGTGATCAGGCGGATTTCTTGAGTTCACCCAATATATACCTGTATCTTTACGGCATGTCATTATTAAAAGTACATATCGGGGAAAATTAATCACGGCGAGTAAAAGGAGTGTCTCGTATTTTACGAAGAGAAAGGTGAGAATGCGTTCTATGATCTGACGGATCGCATCGCATGAAGAGAAAAATGCAGCAAACGATTTTGGAGATGAAAGGGGGAAAGGCTAAACTGGTCGGAGAAATATTGTACGAAAAAGTGTCTGCATATTTGCTTGAAAGAGAAATTCTTTTTTGGGGGATTCAGTTGATTTTGGACCGACTGAATGCTTTGATCTTCGACACAAAACAAGATTGACGCGTTCAACATTTTTTGATTCGGGATTTGCCTGAAAGAAAAAAAAAACTTTTGGCAAACCAAAAGTCCAACAAACATTCGAGTGCATTCGGAGAAATGGATTTTCCTTCCCGAATGATATTGGAGTTGCCCTGAATTATTGAGCTTTAAAAGTTTGAGATAAAATTCACAACAAAATCAGAACCAAAAATTTGTGCTATGGACTGAAGAGCGCACAAACTCATATTTCAACAGAGTGAACCAGAAAAAAATTGGGTTTAAGATAAAACCTCAAAATCTCCTCAGCAGTTCCTCGAACTGTCACATTGAACACAAAAAGGAAAGATTTACCAATTACATTTTTTTAAATTTTTTGAGTTTAGTTTAGGTTTTTTGGACCACAAAGCCAATCAAGATACTGTAATTATTAAATTATTTTGCATATAGAAAATTGATACATGCTCACCTACGAATGTTGACGAGAAGGCTTGTCATAGATTTTAAGCGTTTCGAAGTGGTTTTCAAAAAGACAGCGGAACAACGCAACTTTGTTTCCCTCTTTTTAAATGTATGTGCTTCAGATCCATATCCAATTATTTTCATATTTCTAGTTCAATTCATTTCCCCAGGGTTTTAACGAAACAATCATATTTATGGGCAGCAGAATTCCCTCTCCCGAATTGAGATGCGAAATTATGCCTGATTCGATTGATTTATTCATCGGAAAGATGATTAGCATCATAAAAAACACCCCCACTGTGATATATCGCGGCTGTTTCTCGTTTTCATGAATATCTGAATGAACTTTTGTTTAAATTCACATGTCGTCGCCGTATTTCATTTATTATGGCCTTTTCATTCTTATTTCTTCTGAAAAAATTCCTACAGCCAGTGTGAGATTAATCACCTCGAGGAAATCGTTGTTGAAGCGGTGTTCTGGAAATCATCCCCGCTTGTAAAATGCAAATGATTCTGCGAACTGGGAAATTGTCTGAGGCGGAACACTCAATACAGCATCATTTCGCGGAGATGAAAAGCTGTGGCTTGAAAAGATCACCTCGAGGAAAATTCTTGTTGACGCTGTATTCAGAAAATGATCCCTGCGTGTGAAATGCAAATGATTCTGTGAACTGGAAAAATTACCTGAAGGGGGAACAACACTCGATATCATTTGCATTTGGCGTGAGATGAAAAGCTGTTACTTGAGAAGCAAGTGGGATCACTGGGTGTGATTACGTTTTAATTCTCCGATGATGATGGTGATGATGATGCCAGGAAACTGTATGGAATAACTCGTATGACTTCATTTCGATGGTAATACCGTACATAATGCAAGTCTGAGCCTGCATGAGCATTTTCTTTCACTGTTTTTTTTTCGTATTTCCTGTTTTTTTGTTTCTCTGACATATGGTGATGTCGAAAATCATCCAGACTTTGATCAGCGTCATATGGCTTCATTGGTGATATCCTTTTCCTTTCTTCGAGCTGTCCAGGCAGCAGTTGTCTGGCAATCATCGGATGTCGAAAAAAGCATTATATCATCATTACGTCTCATCCAAGTAAACATAATGACAGTTGTAAAAGTCTGTATTTACTTTTAAAATCCATGATTAGGAAAAAAATTTTGTATGAATTCGGAGTTTTTCTGCAATTTTTAGCTGATTGAATGAATGCTAATTCACAGAAAATAGCTTTAAAGCGCAAAAGTATCTTCTGAAGAACCGATCATTTTAGTGCGAATAAGAAAGATCATTTCAGCTTTTAATGAATTTATGTCTGGTTTAATCAATTCCTGACCCCAGGTTATATTTTGTTGGCCAAGTTTAAAATAGGAAGGATTACAGGATGTTGAAATTGTATCCCATTACTGCAAAGAAATATTCTTTGTTATGTTACTTATCTCCAACTCTTCCAAATTTCTTCACTCGGGAGAACGCAATTTTTAAAATTTTCCTCAATGCACAAAAGTATCTAAACATCCAGTACTCGATTTACCGGTATTTCATCTGATGCGAAGCTTGGAACAAGAGTTCTCATGTTCGTCCTCGATTCTCTCCGTTCTTGTCGATATACATTTTTGTATATCCTTCAGAAGTCGGAAAAAATGGGGGAAATGCCACTACATTTTTTTTTTTCAAGATAAAATTGAGCCTCAATCGTGTCAGTCGAAGCACGTTTCTTCCGAGTTTCGTGCATAAACGGTGCAAGAAAAACCCCGGGGAGTCAAAAATGCATAAATAATAATAATAATGAGAAGAAGAAATAAAATAATATAGTAATCAGTGGCATCCCGGAACACGCGTCGCGAGAAAGCCAAGAAAAAGGCAATTATTGTATTCGGCGCCGCGACACGGGAAACTCAGCAAACGAATGCACGAGGTCGGGAAAGGTCACTGAGAGTGAAACGATGGAGACCGACGACTACGAGAACATGGAGACGAGAATATTACGAGAAACAAGAATAATTTCCAATAACGAGAACTGATGGCTGGCGAATCCGGGCGTCGATATTCTAGCTTAGAAAGTAGTTGTACAGTACCACTAGCTTGCTGTGTTTTTTTCCCGCCTTACCAGCAATAAGAGGGGCTGCTTCAACGCGACGACGAAGGAACCCGGGCGACGAAGAAGAACCCCGAAGAATGACGAGAAGATAGATATGTAAATACTGTACTGTATGATAGATAGATGGGGAAATAATGGATTCTTAGTCATCGCCCGAATGCATTTTTTTCTCTTCTTTCACTAACGGTGAAATTCTCTCTTTTACTGCATACCTGAGCATCTGATCAACCAGGTACCAAATTTACAGTGTTTTTCGGAAATTCCGATTCCGTGCACAAAAAAAAACTAAGCGGCCTGTATATTAGCGGGGGAAAAATCAGAAGGATTCTGGAAAGATCAGATATGAAAGAAAACGTCTGCTAAATTATACGATAGGTTGAGCAATTCTCAGTTCACGGCCAATATTTCAAATTCGCACGTTTATTCATTCGTGGCTGAACGATCCGAAGGAAAGACGATCCAGAGCTTTTATGAAGCATGAAATCCGCGATTTCTTCCCGAGGACCTCATCGATGTTCTCAGAATTATTTTCATCGATCGCTACTGTTCACGATCGAATTCAATTTCACGCTAGCGAATCTAAAATATTTGCAGCGTGTTTTTCCTGGAGGATTTTTTTTTATCCACGTGCCGCTAACCTTCATGCAAAAAAAGCATTCCCGTAAAACAAAGCTTGAAAAGTAAGGCCGGTGGCTTTTTCACGCCGCAGCGAAAACTTTCAGGCTGATTTTTTAAGCGGCTGCTTCTTTTTCAAAAAAAAAAAAGAAGCTGGAAACTTTTTCTTCTGTAGTTGAAACGGTCCAATTATTTAATATGTTCTCGCCATTGTTTGCTTTCTTGCAGAAATTCACCACTTTTCTGAGCGTCACTCTCAGCCTGTTCGTCGGCACCGTGATACTTGGTGAGTACAACTTATTCTTTTTTATTTCGTTTTCAAGGGATTTTTTCTCGTTGAAGAATATTTAGCTTTTTGTGCTCGAAGACAATTGCTATCACCATCGCAAATTGTATTTTTATTTCGTTTTTAATGAATTTGTTCTTGTTGAAAAATGTTTAGCTTTTTGTGCTCGAAGGCAATTGCGATCACCATCACAAACTGTATTCCTCGAGAATTTTGCATAGGATTTTTATAATTTTTTGTTGGGTGTTTATGTGAATTTATTTTAAATGAGATGCCGGCTACGGTTTTCTGGAATTTTTAATAGCTTTCTCTATCAGAAAAAGTGATTATGAAGAACAGCCAGTTTTAACATCGGAAGAAGTTAATTCATTCTTGATTTTATGATGGAAAGGAAAATGTTTGATTCGCAAGAGTGGCTTCTGAATTCGAGTCAAGTGTGAACGACTTCTCAAGCACCCGCGCAGAAGAAAAAAAAATCGCGAATTTTCATTTTCTCGCGTCACGCGAATTCAGTTTGCGTTGAATTTGAATTCAGTTCACGTTGAATTAAAATTTCAAATTACATTCGAACTGCGACAAGGAGACGTTTTGCGTAATTATATTTACCTTTTTTTTCTCAATCAGTGGGAAAGCATTAACAACACTAAACTTACGCCTTCTTAAGCCAAGCCAACTGGCGTTATAAGACCCCAGTAGCGCGCTTTCCCTGACCGTAATAAGTCCGCCCACAACTTATTAAAGCAGCCCATTCTCGTTGAGATATTTGTAATCAAAAGTGTGAAAGTAAATCCTTTTTTTTTTGAAAGACGGCATGGTGGAGGAGGTGTCGCGGCTTCTCTACGCACCCACGCTCCTTAGGCTTGGGGCTTCTGATTTTTACTGTACAGTACTTATAAGAAGCAGCCGTAGCTCACTAAACATTAAGTTGGTCCAACATAGCCTTTGTATTCTGTGGTAGTAAAAAAAATGTTTTCGTTGCTTTTCGGCTCATTCTTTCCTGTGCACCCATGTGTCGATTCTTGGGGTTCAGTTGCCTATTGAATGAGAACCACCTATGACTTGAATTTTCTCGATTTCTGTAAAATGAGATAATTGACCTGCGAAGGTTGGCAAATTCCCACGCGTGCCTTTTTGTATGAATCGCAACCAAGCAGTCGCACGTCCATCAGCTGAGGATTATTTTCAGTTGGATTCTTCATACTTGAATTTATTCGTCTCAGGCTATTCAATCAATGTTTGCGTAATTGGTTATTGACTTACTAAATTTTGTTTCTCACCTGAGTGATTTCGACGTGAGCTAACGCAAACTTATTTAGATTTGCCTGATGAGAACCATGAGTGATTTTAGGGAATCGCGCCGTTCCTCATTAATCGAGGTACAATCGAATAAAGTAGAAAAACCCCACCCAACTGGAAAAATCGGGAAAATTCGAGAGCAGTTTTCCTTTCACAAATTGTTATGCTTCTGTGTACAGGCGCCGAAAAAGTATCTTTGAGTTCAAATTTATTGGCCAATTCCAGGTCCCTAAATTTTCTTCTGTTTTTTTTTGCATCTTCCACTTCCCGAAGGCCATCTCAATGCACTAGTAAAAGGCATTATTTCCAAACACTTATTAATATGTCTGCCCTGAACCATTTTGGAGATCTACAGAAAGTTTGTTGAGAGGAATAATATTTCATCTTTACATTTTTGTTGTTGCTGAAACTTGTTTGGACAATTTACAGAAAATAATTTTAAACTTTAGTTTGGAATTCTACAAGAATTCCCCACCCGCCCGAAGCTAAATTATTGTGTTTTCTTCAAATTATAGAATTCAAAGCTTTTTGTCTTTTTCGATCCAGATGGTAGAAACTCATGTGGATCTTCGAATCATTTCTTGTGTTGTAAACCGCCTTGGTTCCAAACAAGTCACTTTATACGGAAGTTTCAGTAAAGAACGTCCGTAATTAAGAAAAATTATCTTTCCTTGAACAATGTCTGCATAGACGAGGCCGCAAGATTTGTTCGTCATTGCATTAATTTTTGTTGTACAGTACTGTATGCCTAAACACAACGGGTTCTTCGATCGGAAAATTGTCAGCGTGTTGAAAGTTTCTGAGTTGATTTTTCCAGACACAACATCCCAGTGGAATCATGGAACTGGAAACTTCCGTACATTATCCAAGTGTTGAGAGCGTGACAAATCATTTCCAGAGAACACGACTGAGGTCACCGAGTCCAAGCTGTAACGAAGTACGGATAAAAATTCTCAGACGAGATTTGACGTTATGTTCCTGTTTTTATCTACTAGGAAATGCAGTAATTCGATTCAAAAATAGAATCCTTGTCAGTGTTCCTCGAACTCCGGTTTCCTGGAATGATCATTCCACTAAGGAGCAAGCAGAAAAGAGCTTCTACTCAGCAACGCGATGAGCAAAAAATCGCGCAGACATCTTGAAAAAAATTACTGTGAAACACTTTTTTTTAAAACCAAACTGGCGCTAATTAATGTATAAAATCAGATACGTGAACCAACCATAAGTTACGATGTTACGTTCTAATCCAACCGAAGTGCCTTAGCTTAATCTAATCCAATTTAACGTAAAATACTTGACCCGTCCTAACCAAAGCTATTCGACTCGAAATAGCCCAAGCTAATGTCGATTGTAATTGAATAATGATCCAGTCTAATAAATTAATTCCAATCCAACTAAAGTTAAGTTAAATAATTTAATTGCACCTATGATTTTGAGAGTTCTCATATTTATACCTGTGTACTTTACGATTAATTTTAAAATTGTTCGTCCGATGTTAATAAACTCGTGAACGTTCAAAAGTTTTTACAATCTCATCGCAAATTGAAGATTTGGTAGTTGTTGATCTTTTTTTTCGAAAGTATGATTGATCCTGATGGTTTTGTGAACTTTGCCCGCCTCTTGATTAATGCATCAACTGCTCCGGGTTTTATTGAGCTTTTTTTTTCTTGACCGGCTCGGATTTTCGTGGCGGTTACGCGAGAATGGGAAAGTTGGCCCCTTGGAATGTTGATTGATCAATCAGCGCCCGAGGGGGACTTCAATGTTGGCTTTCGGCGTAACTTTCGGGCGCGGAAACCATTATTCAAGTACCCCGTTGGTTTCTAGGTTACTACCTTTCAAAAAAAATGAAGATTGATTGACCGGATATCGCTTTTTAAAGAAGCTTCATCATTCTTCTTTATTTTATTTTGCTACTTTTAGTCTCTCGCTTTGCTTCTCCTCCCATGTCAAGTGATGGAACGCCGAAAACGCTGTTTGTTGGGGAGGATGTGTCGAGGCTGGTCGGTTTCGATCCGCGGCGGCGGCGCTGGCGGCCGCCGCCGCCGCCGCCGCCGCTGGAGGCCACGACTTTCCCTTTCTGTCTCGTTCTCTCGCTTCCGTTCCGCTTCTTCGCGTCTCTTCCGGACACGCTGCGATTGTGTTGATTCTTCTCTTCTTCCGTCTCCGCTCTCCTTCCGGCCGTATAGTGGCGGTGGAGAGGAAACGAAATGATGGGAGAATGGCGAGAGAGAACAATTAGCAAGTTGTGGGGGGAAAAGAGAGGAGAGATGATAATTGACGATTGTGACGCGTTCGGGCCAGCTGACACCTCGACGGGAACTCGCAGTGATTCACGAACGCGATTTTGTTTTCTTCCCCGAATTAATCCTCACCGCGGAATGACGTGGCATTCGTCGAGGGAAAAACATATTACCTCATTTTTTTGTTGTTGTATCTAACTCACCGATGTTTCCTCATGTTGATGTTGCGGTTTTGATGCTTCTTGGATTTGTGAATCTGTTGAATAGCTCTGAATATTGAGAAATTCTTAGCAGCCTACCTTTTAATCCATCGTTTTCACGTTGAAGATTGACGAACCGCGCAGTCATGCAGTTAATTTTTAGACAATTTTTTAGATCTTTTCTATTTCGTAAACCTAATGTTTCAATTCCTCACCATCAGTCTAAAATGTCTGCTATAATTCATTTCCTACTCTAGTTGAACAAACGGGTGGGAAAATGCGTGGAACGTATATTTTAAAATAAAACGCCCCGTCGTTCACGCAAAGGATCAATTTCCGTTCATATTATGCAACTCACGCTCTGTTTTCAGGCGTTGAAAAAAATATACGATTGCGGAAAAATGTCTTCCATAGGATAGGGTGTGAACATTTTCATACCTCACGATAAATAACAAAAGCGTCGGGGGAATTTTACTTAGTCTAACATCGAGTTTCCCAACGATATCAGCGTGGAAAAAGAAATAGATTCGACCCGCGTGGCCTTCATCACAAAGTCGATGAGCAAGTTCACCCACGTGATTCCGACATGCGGGAAATCTCATTCGAAATCAAAGTTATATTTTTGTTCCCCGAAAATGTGCAAATCTGTTGTTGTTGCTCCTGTATTCAGTCGCGAAAATGACGCATTTTATCACCCAAATTGGATCCTAAACTACGCATGTTTTTAAATGGAAAGTTGTCGCTTCCACCCAACTCAACTCAACCCATTGAATTGAAATGAAATCTCATATTAAATCGAACGATGCCCCCGAGGAATATTCAATCACTTCTGACGAAAAAGGGAGCTGGATATCCTGCAATAGCAATGTGATCATGAATAACTAAAAACATGGTAAATCACAAGGTCAGTCACCCAGGAATTATGCCTCTTTTTTGTCCTTCAAATGTTACAATACTTTCGTTTTTTGCAGCTGCAAGAATAGTCGAGAAAGGGGATTTCAAAACACATATGTACTGTACATCCATATAATACAGTATTAATTAGCAGACTCCTCCGAGTGAGGACGAATATAAATTGCTTGAAAATTCGAGAAATAGATAATACATGAGCGTTTATTAATTTCTTAGAATATCCTGGGAGTTGTCATTCAATTACGCGTTGACAATGCTGCAGGAAATATTGGTTCAACTTTGGAAATCTCGTTATCTAAGTATACGCCGTTAGTGTTGAACCTATAGGTTTTCCGATATTAAATTTTACTGATAGTAAAAAAACAAACAACGCGAATTGCTAGAAGTTGGATTCACGTAACGCAAATCAAACTACTTGAAAACGTCATTTGAAATGCATGAAGAACTTGAGTTTCGAAGAGGCAAGCCGCCTCGAAGAAACCGTAAAAACACAAATCACGTCAGTTCTGGCATCGCGAGGTCGTTTCATTTCCGTCTCCTTTATTCGTTTTATCTTTTATTCATTTATGCGACGCGATGAAGATAAAAACGATCAATCGTAGAAACTTGTCGGCTCACTCTGGTCGCGTGCCATTCACAGCTTAGGACAGAAGCGAGTATGACCTACGATGCAATCGGGTCAAGTTCGCGTCACGATTCCGGCGAGAGACTCGAGACGCAACACACGAAAATAAATCCCCGGGGATTTTCCCTCTTTCATGTTGTTATTTTTGGTCCTCTCGACGAACAAACAAATCACATCGATGACCTTCAACCGAGAATAAAAGCAAAAAAAAATTTACATGAATCCCTAAAAACTATTCTTTCAGCTCGAGGGTATTCGAAGAAAATGATGAAAATTTGGAAACGGTCCCGGTGCTATGTAAGAAAGAAAGAAATACCTTGGGTAAATGATAATATTCAAACGCATTTTTCGGAATCCAAGATATACTGTGAGAGCGAACGAAATCTGTATTCACGACTAAATTGACTTCCCTGAAAAGCGACTTATTAGCACACAAAATTAAAGAACATAGACAGAAATTCAACAGCGTTGGTTTCCTTTTAGCAAAGAAGGCCATTCTAAACTGTAGACCTTAGAGGGTCTCGTCCAAAGCGTTAAGTTTCATATTTGTAAATATTGTAATGCAATGTTTAATTGACAAGCGTGGTCACACGGAATTGAAATATGGTTGATAAAATCAGTCCTCAGCGTCAAGTTCAAACTATATTCCGTTACTCCGATCCTTTCGATTGAAAATTTATGTTATTGTATGATAAGCATTGTTGGAACCAAGAATATGTTCCCAATTGCATTTTGCTATAGCCTCAAAACAGCGAGATTAGTAATTTTCTTTCTGGATTACTTCACAATTTACGCAATAGCATAGCAGAATATTCCATGGATTTTCGTAAGATATTTATGAAAATAATTTACATTCTCTATCATTCTTCCAACAAAAAACAGCGAGTTAAGCATTTCTGAATTACACAGTATTCGTAATACCGGAACGCATCGATGCAAAATTCAAGCAAATGTGGGATTTTCAAATCGTGTTCATTCACTTTCTAACATTGCATAATAAGCGCGTGATTTTATGGTAAGATTTCACGTAGCTGACATAAACGTTCAACTGTAATTTTTTTGTTTTTTGTTTGTTCCCTGAAGAATTTCGAATCACAAGGGAATACTGTATTTTTTTGTTCCCTGAAGAATTTCGAATCACAAGGGAATACNGAAAAACATATTACCTCATTTTTTTGTTGTTGTATCTAACTCACCGATGTTTCCTCATGTTGATGTTGCGGTTTTGATGCTTCTTGGATTTGTGAATCTGTTGAATAGCTCTGAATATTGAGAAATTCTTAGCAGCCTACCTTTTAATCCATCGTTTTCACGTTGAAGATTGACGAACCGCGCAGTCATGCAGTTAATTTTTAGACAATTTTTTAGATCTTTTCTATTTCGTAAACCTAATGTTTCAATTCCTCACCATCAGTCTAAAATGTCTGCTATAATTCATTTCCTACTCTAGTTGAACAAACGGGTGGGAAAATGCGTGGAACGTATATTTTAAAATAAAACGCCCCGTCGTTCACGCAAAGGATCAATTTCCGTTCATATTATGCAACTCACGCTCTGTTTTCAGGCGTTGAAAAAAATATACGATTGCGGAAAAATGCCTTCCATAGGATATGGTGTGAACATTTTCATACCTCACGATAAATAACAAAAGCGTCGGGGGAATTTTACTTAGTCTAACATCGAGTTTCCCAACGATATCAGCGTGGAAAAAGAAATAGATTCGACCCGCGTGGCCTTCATCACAAAGTCGATGAGCAAGTTCACCCACGTGATTCCGACATGCGGGAAATCTCATTCGAAATCAAAGTTATATTTTTGTTCCCCGAAAATGTGCAAATCTGTTGTTGTTGCTCCTGTATTCAGTCGCGAAAATGACGCATTTTATCACCCAAATTGGATCCTAAACTACGCATGTTTTTAAATGGAAAGTTGTCGCTTCCACCCAACTCAACTCAACCCATTGAATTGAAATGAAATCTCATATTAAATCGAACGATGCCCCCGAGGAATATTCAATCACTTCTGACGAAAAAGGG